>OZ022230.1:26536312-26593877 GCA_963978835.1 Tenthredo scrophulariae | reverse complement strand
ATGCCTCTGTCAATCGGATAAAGTAATATTGAATAATAATAATAATAATAATAATAATAATAAATAATAATAATAATAAAAAATAATAATAATAATAGTAATAATAATAATAATAATGATTAGATGAAGAAAAAAGAAGTGGAAGAAGTGAAAAAAGAACAAGACGAAGAAGAAGAAAAAGAGGAGGAGGAAAAGGAAAAGGAAGAAGAAGAAAAAAAAAAATGAAAAAGAAATAGTAAACAGCAACAAATGAAATTTAAATTACTGGAATAATAATAATAATAATAATAATAATAATAATAATGATAACGATAATGATAATACGATGTATCGACAGTATACCCATAAATGAGATACGACTGATGAGATGTGTAGTACGAAAATCTTAAAAGTTTAGAAAATAAATCGCTCAGATGCCATGATATTCATTCATATATAATCCCTACAACACATACTAGGTATATGCATATAAACAGAGATCATTTCTGCTGCAGCATATTTTGTGCACATTTATTCTCTTAAAGTGTGGAGTATTTATTATTTAGATATGTACGGTAATTATTATTATTATTATTATTATTATTATTATTATTATTATTATTATTATTATTATCAATATTAATATTATTATTATATTACTATTAATACTATAATTGTTATTGTTATTATTATAATTGAGAAAAAACTCATGTGCGCTATCAATAAATACAAAATAAAAAAAAAAAAACAAGTACACGCACACGCTAACTCGTCTCCATAATCATAATCGATCACAAATGAAATAAATTTTTTGATAAAAAGAAAAAAAAACCAACAAAAAAAAGAGAAGGAAAAAAAAAAGAAAAAGTTAAAAAAAAAAAAAAAACACGGAAACGACTGCTTATTTGTCCGCCGCGTCATGTCACTTTGCCAATTAACCAATCACACATACGCTCGCTGACGCAATTAATAATAATAATAATAATAATATTAAGATATAATAAATAATAATGGAAAAAAAATAATAAAAATTAATAATAATAATAATAATAATAATAATTCTAAGTTAACAATAACAATAATACTAATAATGTAGCATAAGATTGAAGTCACTCCCGTATAAGGAAAGAATATGAGGCGAACTGAACGGATCCAGACTACGTACATAAATGTATGTTGAATGCTGGTAAGGCTCGTTTCCGTCTCATATGTTTTCTTCTCATTTTTCATAGAACCCTTTTTTTTTTTAGTTTTTTTTTTTTTTTTTTTTATTCTTTCTCTGTTCCTATTCTTTTTGATTTTCTTTTTATTCTTAAACCGAGGACTCTGTCCGCCACGCGCACACACATACACGCTCTCTACCCGACCCTATTCCTACTTCCATCCTATACGTACAGAGAGAGAGAGAGAGTGTGAGAAGTAAGAAAACAACAAAAAAAAAAAAAAAGGGAAAAAGATAGTTACGTACTTTAGAGATTTTTACTCTTCTTTGCGGGTGCTCGGGAGTGCAGAGAACTTTAGTTGGCGATTTTCACTATTATTATTATTATTATTATTATTATTATTATTATTATTATTATTATTATTATTATTATTATTATTATTATTATTATTATTATTATTCAGAAGATTGCATCGTGGGTGAAAAGTTTTATCAACGCGGACGTGTGCTTCGAATGAGTGAGTGCGTGTGTGGTATTAATAAAATTACATTTCTGTTACAGGATGTATAATATTGTAATGAAACCGTGTGGGGTAGAAAAGTTTTTCGGGACTGGGGGGGGGGTAAACGGATAGGATAGGATAGGATAGGATGGGGTGGGATGAAATCAACCTATGTGCTACGGACGAGGGAACGAAATAATAAGAAAAAAAAGGGGCAAAAAGAAAAAGACAAAGAAAAAAAAAACGGAGAAAGAAATTATTAAAGGAAGTGTGTATGCTTGTACGTCTTTGATACAGTCTGTTTGTTCGTTTGATTATTATTATTATTATTATTATTATTATTATTATTATTATTATTATCATTATTATTGTTATTATTATTATTATTGTAATTGTAATTGTAATTGTATCGAATTTATTATTTCTTTCGTCTATTGTAGTATAGATGTGGGTGTTTGAATCACTTGGTATACATTAATTATATCAGCTATATGAATAAAATATATTCGATATGCGAGTGGAAAAATGAAAAAATGAAAAAAATGAAAGAAAAAAAAAAAAAAAAAATTAAATTCAGAAATTATAATGAAAATCTCGCGTATTGTTAGATTTATAATTTGAATTGAAAATCAATCCTAATCTAAAAATCGTCTGACTAACTATAATATCTATAATATATATAGAAACATAATGCATGAAGACGAGAGAGAGAGAGAAGAAAAATAAATAAAAAAATTAATAATAATAACGTTAAATAATTACACCATGCATTATGTATTTATACGATTTATGATACACATAGGTCGTATGACGTTGCGATGATATTTGAGAACGAGATTAGAAATTATTTTTTTGCGGAACGTCCGGGGGGGGGGGGGGATGTGCAAAAGTAGCGCGTGACCCAGCACAGAAGATATTCAACAATAAATAATAACAACAACAAAAATTATTATTAATATTAATATTATTATTATTATTTGAAACCGTAAAATTTTGATAAAAAAAAAAAAAAATCAAAGATCGTCTCGCCCGATCTTGTCACCCTCAAGACTGCAATACGTTATTCTTAGTTCCTATTGTCTTTCTCTCTTTCTTTCTTGTTATTTCTAATTTCTTTTTTCTACCTAATTTTTTATTCTCTTATTCAATCTTGTTCTCGATTCTAATCGTTGCTGTTCGGTATATTGTAATATAATAATAATAATAATAATAATAATAACGTCGATACAAATATATATATATATATATATATATATATGTATAACAATGCCTCGGCCATTGGCACTGTTTGTTTGATACTATCAAGCTTGAATAAAAAACCTAAGTATGTTGTGTAGTAACGGTTAGTATAAGCGGTATGTAAGTAAAGTAAAGTAAAAAAAAAGAAAAGAAAAGAAAAAAACTTACATACATCTAACAGCGAAAAGATGTGAGCAGCAGCAGGAGCAGGAGGAACAGGAGCAGCAGCAGCAGCAGCAGCAGCAGCAGCAGCAGTAGCAGCAGCATTAGCACCTCAACCTATTATGTAACGATTTTTATTGATAATTGCTAATTAATAATTGATAATTGATAACTAATGATGAAATGAAAGGAGAATAAAAAAAAAAAAAAAAGATTCAAGTAATTATTGTAACTCGTTTTGTCAGGCAAACCGTTATTTGTCCCTCCGGATACGGAATATGTGTCTTAAAAACTTGAAAACGAAGAAAAAAAGAAACACACACAAAATAATAATAATAATAATAATAATAATAATTATAATGATTCTAGCTGCATACTATGCATACATTTGTATACATATTATTATATATATATATATACATATATGTATGTATATATATATAGACTAGACGTAGCTTTGTAAAACATATACCTATTTACTACACCTGCTACATCTATCCTCCATTAATATACGGTGTTCTTATACAACAGTCTTTTTTTTTCTCTCTCTTTTATCTCTCTTTCTTATTTTTTGAATCTTTTTATCTCCTAATTTTTCAATTTTTCAATTTTTTTTTTTTTTTTTTTTTTTCCATTTCGTTCTTTTTCTTTTTTTTTCTTCTTTTTCGAAATTAAGTTTTCTTCTTTTCATTTTATACTTCGCATATATCTAATATACCCTATCGTATAATCCGAAGATTGTGTCAAGAGAACGATAATTAATAATAAATTTGTATAAAGTGGTGTAAACACGTGTTATTCATCCATTATTAGATTAGATAATCGATTTATAATAATTTTCATTGATTTGTTATTTTTTTTTGTTTTTTTGTTCTGTTTTTGAATTTTTTAATTCAATACCTATACCTATATTATAAGTCGTGACGATCGTTTGGCCAAAGGCAAGGCAAGGCAAGACAAGGCAAGGGGCAAGTCAAGCAGAGAAAAGAACTCGCGATAAGGTAAGTAGGTAAGTATAACGTGTATAAAAGTTAAAATTAAATCTTACGGTATGATAAATTCTTTTTTTTTTTTTCTTTTCATCTAATATATGTTTTGTATTTCTATTTTTTCTATTTCTATATAATTTTTGCACATGAAATTTCTCTCGTCTTATACTATATGTATATATATATATATATGCAGCAATTAACGCGGTTAAACGAATAAAAGTTCACGTATACACCTGCGTATAGGTATGTATGTATACACTTATTATATGCGTATCTGATCCAATGATCGCTGGTCCGAGATCATCGACCGATTTTAAAACGACGAGAAAACCGGTTACGACTCCTTTTCTTTTTTTTCTTTACCCCCGTATTGCAAATTAGAGATGTAGGTATAATAATAATGATAATAATAATGATAATAATAATAAGGATAAGGATAATAATTTCTATACGATTCAGTACCAGTAGTAGACGTTTCGTCGATATATATATATATATATATATATATATATATATATATATGTATGTATGGTATGGAAATACAGGTATAGGTGGATACGAGATTTGTTAAACGCAATGATTTGATAAAATCTGAAGAGAAAAAGAAAATAAATTAATAAAAAAGGAAATGTTGAAAAGAATAAATTATTTTTCTTCTTTACCTGAATTTTGTTCTTGAAGAGAATTCAAGTATTAAATGCGGATCATTTGTTGAAATGAATCAGTGAATTCATTGTCAAACATCATCAACAAGTGATCCGCATTCACGAATCTTCACGGTATAGGTATATAATGTATGTATACATAGTATAGATATTATAAAAAAATAAATGAATAAATAAAAAGATAATAGAAAAAAAAAAGTACGTATATATACTCATATTTTAATAACTATATCAATAATTGAATAAAATCGTAAATTATTTATTTATTTATTTATTAATTCATTTATTCATCGTCAGATTTTTTTTATTTTTCATTCAGACCCTTTTTTTTTCGTTCTTATAAAATATCTATGCAGCATTATTATTATTATTATTATTATTTCTTGTTTTAGATCGGCTCCTACGTATACAAAATTGCGTAATGTGCGTATTACGAAATATATCTATATATAATACCCATATAATATAATATACCTAGGCATATGTATACAATAATTAATAGTGAATCTAATATAGGTATATCGTGTGATTGTGTGTCAGCAACGTGTTTATATCATATCGACGTATAATGTATATATAGTCTTAATACGTATACAACTATCTAAATTCTGTTTTTTTTTTTTCTTTTTTTATATATATATAATAGAAATTGTTATTTTTATTATTATTATTATTATTATTATTATTTCATTGTCCCTAAACATCAATAATATACATGCAAAAATCTAAATCCTACTTTCATATTTTAACAATTGATCCTGTTAACAATTAAATTATTATTATTATTATTATTATTATTATGTGATGAAAAAACTGAAAGATTGAAAATCTACAAATTCTGTAATAATTATTTTACATACGTGCGTGTGATGTACTACGTACGTGGTGTATTAAGTTATTTTACTTAATAAAAAACAAATAAACTATAAAATAGATGATAATACATCGTATAGTATCGTATAGTGATAAATATTAGCTAAATATTGGAATAATATTATATATGTATATATATATATATATATATATATTTATAATAAAATTTATCTCCTTTGACAAATCCGACAAATCCATTTGGGCAATAGTAAAAACGATTATTATATATTATATATATATATTGTATGTGTGTTATGTATATAATATACACACCTATATACGTTTACACGATACATACGATGGGATTATTTTTTTTTTTTTTTTTCTATATTGATATATAGTATATATTATATATATATATATATATATATAATTATTTTTTTTTAATTTGTTAATTAATTTTTCAATAAAATGTGACAATTTTCACCTCGCGTCCAAAAATTATTTCGCTGTAATCTTTCGAGTTAATTTTTTTTCATTTTTTTTTTTTTTTCACAAACATGAAGCAGCAATTGTTATATCGGCACAACAAGTCTACGATAATAAATAATTACATTTTCAAATAGACCGACATTATATTATGTATTATATAGCATAATATTATCGATTATTTATTATCACCTATCTTGTTTATTATTATTCTTCTTCTTCTTCTTCTTCTTTTTTATCATCTTTTTCTTCTTTTCTTTTAAATTTATTTATTTTTTGTGAATATAATAACATTATAATATGGATAGCTATTATATCAGCGATCAGTTTTGTACTAAATTTCATTATTTTTCATTATTTCACGTACGCCGATTATAAAGATAAATCAACCGCATTTTATTTCCTCCGATATAATCAAACCTTGTAAAGTACGTAGACAGAGATAGATAATCATCGATAAAAATACGAAAAAAAAAAAAAATTAAATAAATATATATAAAAAAATTAAAAAAAACCATTTCCAACTGTTTAATATGATGTACTACCTATTCATTTTTTTTTTTTTTTTTTCATTTACCCGCATATAATTCCCGATTTCCCCATCTTATACTCTTTATATAATATAATAATCATCTTCATTCAAAGACACGTAAAAATTTGTCATACAACGTTTGCGATTATCATTTTCAATATTGCTTTTACATACGTTTATTATTCTTATTATTATTATTATTATTATTTTAATTTTTATTATTATTACTATTATTATTATTATTATTATTATCATTTATATAATTTAAAGGGGTGCGCGTAGGTCGAGCGTAATTTCAATCGTTTTTTTAATCATTTTCATTAACCGTATGCACGCGTGTAAACATATATAGATATATTACATACGCACATGTGTGTGACACATATATATATAGGATGATTGCAGCGATGATGATAATGAATGATTACAACTAAATCTATATATTATAGACGGTGTATATAAAAAAACAAAAAATTGAATTCGAAAAATTATTACGTATATTTGATTGTGCTTCGGTAGATAAGTTTTCAAAATCATTTATTACGCCTGGTTATTGCAGATTCAGTTATATCGCGGATTGTTATACTATGAATTACTCTATGCGTATATATAGGTAGGATATTGGTTGTAAAATTTGTTGAAAATTTGGTATAACGAATAAATAAACATTTTTTAAGTATAATAATCGGATCATAACGTGAGACTATAATGATCAGAATTTTTTTTTCAAACTATGACGATGACGATTATGATAATTATAATTATAATTATAATTACAGACGTAGTTATTAAAGAACGTTTGAACAATCATTTGATGCGTATTTTATATAGAAAGTTTCGCGTTACAGACCGATGGGGTTGGACCAGCTGATGTTATAGGATCTCGAATTAGTGATATCAAATAGAGAGATCTATAATTGTCTCATGAAATTCATGAAATCTAATTGTTTAGTGAAACCGTGAAGATGAATGATGAAATTAAGGAGAAAACCTACGAGTGTGTATATAGGTATACATACTTGATTGCGGAGAAATTTTTCTTTCCTTTTTTTTTACTTTTTTTAAACAGATTACACACATTTTTTAAGAACATGTAAATTTTTCGAAAACTTTTAAGCGTAAAAATGAAAGAAATTAAAGACTGTAAGAAAAAAAAAATTATACAATTTTTTTTTTCTTTTTTTTTTTTCAAACACCTCGGGGCTGATTATTCTATTGGTGTAAAACATAAGCTATAATTAATGTGTTTAATAATTTCACTAGGTATATTATATGTAGAGTACGAGTACCCTTGCTATAATCTGATACGTGGATATAGGTAATAATTATTTCTATTTATAAGGCATGTAGTGAGGGGGTTGATTCAGTTCGATTATCATTAATTAATGTTGAGGTAAAATAGAATATTTAAAGGGGTGGGTGGTGGAGGGGGAGATAGTAGGTAATACATGAGAGAGAATAAATGAAAAATTGTGTTATAAAGAAACGGGACTTTGGTATTCAGCGCGATAATATATACACATTAGAGAAAGTATATTTTCTGTAATTACTAATTAATTTTCTAATAATAAAACGGAGTAGCTCGTTACACCGATTTTAAGGTTGAGGTGAAATTCGAAAGTTGTTTTAAACCGTATTTTAAACGTATATGTATATGTATAGTACACCATTCTTAACTTGACGAGATGACGATGGTTATTAAATGTACAACGATATTTATACATATTTTATATACGTGAATATATAAATATTTACGAAAGAAGGAAAAAAAAAAAAAGAAAATGATCAATCATTAATTATCAAATCGGAGAATCAACAAAAAAAGAAAAAAAGGCAAATAGGATAAACGAGAATAATTTTCGGGACTGTGTGCAGCTGTATATTCTGTAATAAATAATATAGTATAGTTATATACCATAAATATAATTTCATATAATCCCAACTTACCTCCAAATAAAAAGTGAGAATCGAAAAAAAGGGAACAGATTATAAACGGTATCACCGTTTCCATAATTTGTTCATTTTTTATCCTTCAACTGAAAAAGAAAAAGGAGAAATTTGTTTTCGTATAGCTCGAAATTGATTCTTTTTTTTTCTTTTTTCTTAAAACTCTGTCAAATCTCTGATATAGAAACGAGGGGAAGAAAAAAAAAAAAAAAAAAAATTAAATAAATAAATAAATAAATAAAAATATGAATTATAAATATGCTTAAGATGCAATGTGGCATAATTTTAGCAAAATTATACTCGGTCGTGAATATTTACATATGATATAATAATAACACCGTTTACTATTATTATTATTAAATATTATAATTATACTGATTTTTCAGTAATTTTTTTTTTTTGTTTTTCTGTTTTTTTAACTTCACCTTTTATATCGATTTCTATATAAGTGCAGATATAATAATGATGATGATGATGATGATGATGATGATGATAATAATAATAATACCTGTATATGACAAGGTAAAATCAAAGGTATAAGAAATATAGATAGAAACTATATCAGTTCACTGCATATCAGATATCTTTGAAATTGCAATTCGATACGATACTTTACGAAATAGTAGTAGTAGTAGTAGTAGTAGTAGTAGTAGTAGTCATAGTAGTGTGAGGTACCTAAAAGATAAAGTTGTGTGTATACCTATAAACGTATATATATATATATACATTTATGTGTGTGTACAAATTGTCATTGATTAGTGTTTGATATTTGGTATTTTTTTCTTTCTTCTGTTTAGATTTTTTTTTTTTTTTATATTCAATGTTCTATATTTCATTATCCAATTTTCTCAATTTATTATAATTATCAAATAACCTATATATATATATATATATATATATATATATAATATTTTAGTTTAGTTTATTATATGTATATGTATATGTATCATTATAATTAATATCTATACGATTCATCGTACATTATATGGGCAAAATTTTATTCGAGGTGTTTTTCTTCTACTTCTTCACTTTCCTTCTTTCTTTTTTTCAAATCATCGATCTCTATAGTTATAATGTGAATTATGTATGTATGTGTATATATATATTCATTTCTAGTCTTCAATGCGTTTTAATAGACGATGATTTGTCAATGATTTAATATAATAGCAACATAATACAGCTTTTCTTATACGAATTATTAATTAATTTATTAATTTATTATTTATTTAATTAATTAAATATAAACGTTATAAACTGCGCCTCCGAGTATAATAAAACCTCGTAAATATATATTATTTCATGATAATAATAATAATTATCGTTATATATATTTATTCATTGTGTGTTTATATATTATATCATTCGTAATTATATATATATATATATATATATATATATATATATATATATATATATATATATATAATATAGTATATATATATATATATATTCATTAGTAAATATTACAACATATGTTAATTTAATTTAATTTTATTTTATTTAATTTAATTTTATTAATTAATGCTTTTCTATCAATTTATATATATATTATTCATAGATAATATATTATAATAATAATAATAACGTTCTCTTATTTATTCTTCCCAATTCTGTATTATTATTCGTCGTCATACATATATTTTAGCTATATATATATATATATATATATATTATTATTATTGCGTCAATATATTAGAAGGAAATGACTAATTCAATATTTTATTACATAATAATATATTCGAACACTTTTTTCTCGTCTCCAGTGTATGTATGTATGTATGTATTGGTATAATCAGCTGGCAGTCGCATATTATAGGTATATATAATATATATATATATATATATATTCCTAAACACACATTATTTGAATCTGAGTAAATTCGATAATGCAGAAAATACATGATGGAAATGAAGAAAAAAAAAAAACAAATCTGAGTGAGTAATTATCAAAATTCAAATTATTTTTCTTTTTTCTATTTTTTTTTTTCCGTTTTCGTAATAGTTTGAATAAACATAGAAACAAAACCAAAGAGTATAGTAATAATAATGATAATTATGATAATATAATGTACAATGTAAAACTGCATCGTAAAAATTGCGTCTTATACTTCCTTATCTTTTTATCATGTCGTCGTTAACTTTTTTTTTTTATATCTTTTTTTTTTCTTTCACTCCTTTTTTTTTTCTTTCTTTTTTATATTGACAATTATTGAACAACGATTTGTCGCCAAACGATAGGCAGAGGCTGACATCTGGAAATAAACATATCCGCTCTCACATTTGTACCATAATGAAGTTTCAGGTCCTACACACGCACACGCACTCATGCTAACACATATATATATATATATATATATATTTACGAAGAATGAAACTAGGAAATTTGAAAAGGGTGAAATAAGATTCCCAAAGTAGCTCAGCTCTCTCTATCTCGATTCTCTAGCCATCAACGCATATAATACATACATATATATATAACGTATATAATATGTAATATTATACGTGAAAACCTTTCAGCATTATTAAGTATAATATAAGAGACGATAAATAATATATATAGTACGTCCCACGTAGTAAAAGCTTCAAGTTCTTGCTCATAACCGCCTTTACCTATATTATATAAATATTAGCTGTATTATTAAAAAAAAAAAAAAAAAAATAGAAAATAAATTGAAAAAAAAAAAAAAAATTTCTCTCTGGTTTTGTTAAATACATACTAGATATACATTATCACTGTAAATTCGAAATTCTTGTTAATATTTATAATAAATTAAAGAATATACACGAAAATTTTTATCGATGTTCATTCTTTCCCTATTCTCCTCTTTCTTGTGTTTTTTTTTTATTTTATTTTATTTTTATTTTTTTTTTTTATTTTACTGCACGATACAGCAACACGGATTCGAAAGAGTTGTCGTAGCATTTGTACCGTTTCCACGATTCTGATGACGGTGATGATTGTTGGTTTGACGGCTAGTAGTCAACCGGGCGCACCTGGGCTATTGGTTTTCGAGAGAATAATGCCTCGAACGTTTCCAGAAACTCTTAAAGAATCCTTTCTTTTTTGGAGCGTCACTGGTCTCACCTCCTGAAACAATTTTGTAAAAAAAAAGAAAAAAAAAGAAAAAAAAGAAAAACGTCCCGGTGTCATTAATATTTCATCCTCTCCGCCTTAGGTGTAGAGGTAAACGTATACGTTGGACTGCACTCATCAGAGTCTATAGGCTGTATTAGAAATTTAAATACATACAGGGATTGAAAAATGAAGAAAATCAAGAAAATCAAGAAGATATACAGGAAAATAATATACGAAAATTCGAGGATCGAACCTAAAAATAAGGACATCATTTTCGGGGGTTAATTTCATCGATGAATTACTGGAACTATACGAAAAAAATAAAAAAATAACAATTTTTATGAATAGATAAATAGGACGTCGATTATATTACATCTCGCGATACGTTGCGTAACGGGTTATTACATACACAGAAAAAAAAGGCCAACTTGAGCCAAGAAAATTATTTTTAATAGTTCAAATCTCCGAGGTCAAGAAAAATTTTCGACTTTGTCTCAGAGAATTTCGGTCTTTTTTCCTAAACCGTAAAATTTTAATTATCTTAAATGAAGAATAATTTTCTTGGCTCAAGTCGACAGTTTTTCCTGTGTAGCTCTTAAAATAAATGAAAATCTGTATTGTATGAAATATATTATTTTCTGATCATTAGACGGTAAATGAAATAAAATTCATTATGATATCAGGGGCAGAACGAACGTAATATTAAACGAACACATGGGTTCCTCAAGTTTCGCTAAATGCGGCGTGCAAATTCTACCTATACCAATATCTGTATCTACTATATATTCAGGTAGATATTTACGTATGTATTGGATCAATACGCCTATAGGGGTGTATGGTCTCTGTAGTCTAGGTAGCCGACTGTATAGTGCGTATACCTCTCTGCCTATTCGAAAGACTTTTTTTTCTCGAGTGTACAGTACACATTACAAGTAGGAAAGAAAGGGTTTAATCCCTGCCGATCAGCATCCCTCGAAATCCATTGTTCCATGAATTACAAGTCGATTGATAATAACCGTCGTCGTTATCATCATTTTTAATATTAAAAAATTAATTTTTCAATTAGATTGAATTAGAAGTTAAATTCTTTCAATCAATCGCGTCAAAAAATGTGTAGTTAAAATTATATATATATATAATATTTGAATGGGTAAATCTGTACGCTGTAATAATTAAACGAGAAAAATTATAACTTTAAATTGTTCATTTTATATCTTTGTTAAACCGCCGGGTTATAAGTTATAACTAGTTGTGGTAAGTTTTTCCTTTCACTTTAATTGGTATCGTTAACTGTGGCTAACCCCCGTATCCATATGTGGAAATTTCAAAACTGACTTTCAACGACAATATATATCTTTCCTTCCTTTGGTTGTCCCATCTACTTTTTTTTTTCATTCTCTTTCCTCAGACGACTGATAATAGTTTCCGTTCATTTTTGTTGCGAGAGAAAACAAAAAAAAAAATAAATAAATAAATTCATCTCAAAATTGAAAAAACTAAAAATTCTAAAGTGAGAATGATAAAATAAAAGTAAATTAGTCACATAGTGCCTCGGGGTTTATGTCCCTGTCATAACGAACTCTTGGTAATTAAAGTTAATCGTTATAAAATTAGATACCGATAAAACAGTATCAGCTGCCTGCTATCGCGTACAGGTACTACATTTATATCGTAAGTCCTACGTAATTGAGAGAAATTTTTTATGTACCCGTTAGGTATATCGTATATCTACATATAAAGGTAGAAGAATAATTCTACGGTCGTAATTATTGCAAAATTATAGTCGATTAATAAATAATATTGATTTTCCTTACGTATATATAATATATAATATATATATATATATATATATAAGGGTGATATTGGAAAAAAAATTTCAAGATGAAGATTGAATGAATTCATAAGATAAATGAAGAAATTACTAAATGAATGTATTTTTTTTTTTTTTTTTTTTTTTTCACAGGTGCATATGGATTAATTATTATGTATTAAAATTAGTATATGTGTATGTGGATATTGAACGATATACGTTACTAAAGCGTGAAAGAATACGCGTAGTTAGCGCGTTCCTAGTAAGAGGTCCGGTACAAAAATAACTAAGTAATATTAATAGTTTAGGAATTTGAGGAGGCAAACTCTGTGCAGTCTGTTAACTAAATCTTTGAACTAACTCTGGAAAGCCTGGTTGGTGTAAGAAACGAATATAGAAGGATATGTCTACTTGTTAAATATTTTCAAGACTTTCCGTAGAAATATCTATACCATACTATACTATACATCATTTATAAATACACGATTCATAATTTATAATTAAGAATTTCGTTTACGATGTAATAAAGTCAAATTTTCATAGTCAATTACGAATCCCAAATTTCCTCCGAATTTAGAAGCAAAAAAAAGTGAAATTTAATTGGCGATAAAACGACTAGGAAAAAAAAAAATACAAGCGAGAATAAATAATTGAATGAAATTATAACAGCGATGTTATACGTATAATATTAAGTTATACATATATTCTTGGCCCCGATTGAAACGAACGAAATTTTTCCTCAAATAAATTTAGACACTCGACTAATTTTAGAGGCGAGAATTTTCTATGATATCGTATATTTAAAACAACCTCATCATTTTTCACGCGATGTATATCCTACAGTTAGTTGTATCAACGGACTAATAATGAACGACGATTTTCATCATGTAGTTATAGATTTTTCTCTTCTTTTTTTTTTTTTTTTTTAAGAATTATTTGTAATTGTCTTCAAGGAAATGAGATCCGTAATTAATATTACCACAGGGTTTTATCTACGATCTATTGTTGCATTTCGAAATCGCGTTACTAATGATAGTCGTAGTTATCGTGTTTGAATTTAAGTTCCGTAAATATAATGAGTATATTCAATAATATTTGAATAGTATAATATATTGGCTAGTAATAAACAAATACTAATATTAATGATAATGATAATAATAAACTCACCAGGATAATGTCCCGAGGGTGATATATCCTTCGGGACCTTGTTGTCCTTGCTGTTACCTCCTGAAACATTAAAACGAATGTCGTTTCCTTAGCATAAAGAAATAAATAAATAAATAAATAAATAAATGAATGAATAAATGAATGAATATATATTTTCTTCAACATATTCAGGATTTTTAGGATCGTTGAAAACCTTGTATATACTGTATACAATATACAATATATTATATATATGAGAAAAAGGACGCGAATTTCGATATCAAGACTAAAGATTTAGCCAAGGCCCGCCCAGCCACGATAAGTATATCTGTATTATAGAATACATCTAATCGTAAATTGTTATTTTCGTTATCTCGTATGAAGACGGCGCGCGGTTAAAAGATATAGTTTTTTTTTTTTTAAAGAAATTTATTTGTGAATTTTTAGACAAGAAGTATAAGAGAAGGAAAAAATTTTTTTTTTTTTTTAAATGAGTCATGCATAAAGGAATATTTTATTATTTTTTTATTTTTTATCCTAAACACTATCTGAATAATTGTGTATAAGAAAACACAAAAAAAAAAAAAAAGAATAATAATCTATTCAATGTTTAGTGGCTGTTTAACGTGTAACACCGAGTTGTTTTATCATATCATACGGAAGCTGGTCACACGCCGCGTACTCAGCTGATAAGAACCTCATTTTTCTAAACTAAATTACATTAACTGATAAGAAATGATATTATACTTTATATGTCAATACGTATTTATATAGCATATAAGGTTTTATACTACATACGACCAGGTGTCACCGATCAAATATATGTACAAGTTAATTAATTGTCACATGATTATTTTTTATTTATTTAATCATTTATCTAGGATGTAGGTGATTCGAGAGGTGAGTAGATATTAGAAAGTATAGTAATTCCAAAAAACAAAAACTGAAAAAAAGAATCTAGTAAAAAAATTTGAACTCAAATTTTGATGAAGTAAAAAAAGAAAAAATAGAATTTCAAATACAAGACACAGCATAGGTATATGGAAAAATATCTATAGAATTTTATATAAATAGTGACGCATTGCATTTTATCTATGTATTTATGAACATTGTTCGCGGTTTATCTGAAGGTTTTTCCAGAAATTTCCGGTCAAATTTCTGAATTATTCCCCGAGGAATAGTTTATTCTGTATTTTGTATATGTATACGTATATGTATAGGCAGCAGGAAATGAGTTGAAGATAAATTCATATAGAAAGAAAAATAGACGAGAGTAAGACAGAGAAAAAAAAAAAAAAAAAAAAAAAAAAACACGAGAAAAGATAAAAGATAAAAAAAAAAAAAAGTTATTGAATGTTCGTTTTTCGTAAAACTTGGAAAAAATTTCTGTTTGAAATAAGTCGGAAAAAGAAAAGAAAAAAAATTATGAATAAAAATTTGAATTATCTATGTTGATAAAATTGTATATACCTAGGTATCTTTATATGTATACATATATAGCGATTTCTCTATAACGAGAATAATGTTATAAACTCGGAGTTTTAAAAGGCTGCAAAAACAGCTCGTGAACTCGCTAAGCTACGAATCGTTACCTAAAATAGTAACGGAACTATATACATATGTATATGTATAAGAAAAAAAGAAAAAAAAAAACAACCACATTGCTCAAAGACCGGTCTACCTATTTACCCAGATAACTATTTAAGGAAGTTAATGAAAACTCTAGTTAGTATACCCATCGTATATATATAGTTATACAAAACTATACACACGCGCATATACATATATAGTATATATGTATATATATCCTGACATCTATATTTTATTTACTAACGAACGAACGTATAGTATGAAAAAAAAAAGAAGAGCAATAAATTTTCGAACGAACAATTTCTTAAAATTAGAGAAGTAGAAAAAGACGAAACAAAAATTTGATTTCGACTTTGACTAAAACAAAAATGAAAAAAAAAAAAAAAAAACAACACTATAAAAAAAGAAAGAAAACTTATTAGTTCATATCGGGGGTGCATGTAGTATATACTATATAGTATATAGTATATAGTATATAGTATATAGTATATAGTACACATGCACTAAAAGCCATAACTAATGCAGAAGGAAAAATATCTAACGAAATTAGGGTGAAAAAGATGAAACTCGTGTAAATGTTAGATAGGTAGGTAGGTAGGTAGGTAGGTAGGTAGGTAGGTAGGTAGGTAGGTAACCCAAGGGCTGCTGGGGCTCCTGGAGAGCAGCCCTCGACGCAAATCAATAAGATTTAACCCGGCGGCTGAACCACCAGAGGGTGTGGTTCGCCCTTAGACCAGACTAAACTCGAAATGAACGGCTAGTTGACTATGATGGATACAGTTAATAACCGAGTAGGTGTAATCGTTCGTCGATATATTTTTACGATTGAAATTATTCCATTCCAAGTAATGTGCGATCAAACGATACTTCGATCTATAATTATTATACGAGCAATACTCCATAACAATTCATTCATTTATTCATTTATTTATTTATATAGGTGGTTAAAAAACTGGACATTAAATTACATTCCCGTTGTATGTATGATTCTGTATATATATATATATGTTTCGTTACTGTTTCACGGTTTAAAAGGAGGACAAGGTCGGTGAAGAATTCTCCTAACAGTCTATTAGCTATGCCGCAGAGTATAATATTATCTTTTTTAAAAAATGATGATAGTATATAAATATAAATAGAAGTATATTGTACTCGTTAAAATTGTATGACGAATGACGTATGACGATTAATAATTTACACGTCATTGTATACAAGTATACGTCCATACCTATATGCTAAATATGAATAAATTATAATGACGCTGTTTGAATTTAAATATTTCATAAATGATTAGGATAGCAAAGATTTTAAACTCTTCGAGAAAAAGAAAACAAGAAAAAAATAAAAAAAAATTCTTCAAAGAATTTGTATTCACGATCTAACAATTATTATTATTTTTTCTTTTTTTAATCAAAAAATTAATTAACGGTGTCTGTATAATATCTATATTGAAACATGAATCAATTATAAGGGCAGCGTGAAAGTGAGAGCATAATCTAGTATACGGTTTATGTATATAAAACTTATTACATTCTTATAGACGAGAATAATCCTGAGTACATTATTCTCTATCTATGTGTATGTATTACTGTACCTATATCTGACTTCTCAGAATCGATAGGGACACGCGAGAGACACCTAGCCTGACGTTGAACGCCGGCAAACCAGGCGTCGCGTCGCGTCGCGTCGCCTAGGGACGCCCGAACGCCGTCACCTGTTGTGACACGAAACGGAAGTCCGATCGTACCTTTTATGAAGGTGTTTAAAAAAAATATAAATAAAATAAGAAAAGATACAAAGAAGAAATGAACACCGAAATGATTATTCTACAGTCGGAATTTGTTTGATAGATAAAATACGATGAATCATATTATGTGTATTATAATATGCATATGATAAACGGATATACATATATAGTATATGTATAAAACATCGCGCTAGCAAAGTTTCGAGAAAAATATATATGCATGAAATATGAAAACCGACGACGAGTAGAGTCTATAAATAAAATGCGTTGATAAGAGACCGAAGCGCATTGTGTAGAGCCGAAGAATGCGATATAGATACGGAGAAATGCTATTGTTCGCATTGCCTTGATTATAATTTATATTTTATAATGAAAACTGCGTATGAGATAGATTATCACGTATAGGTATATGGCTCGTTGTCCTACCTAGATATCTACGTCCTACCTACCAACGTGTTCAAATCTCTCGTCATTTGGAACCGTTTATTTATTTTCTTTTTTGTTTCTTTCTTCTTTTTCTTCTTCTCCTTTCATTAATATACCGGTCTGTCAACTAAGTAACGACATACCTACTACCTACCAATCCGCCGCTATTCGGCGAACTCGGTTGCGTACGTAGAAGAAGAAGAAAAAGAAGAAGAAGAAGAAGCAGCAGCAATCGTCGCGACACAACGCGTTATTCCCCGGTCACTAACACCGCTATTGACTTAGATATAATTTAAACATAATTTCTTTGAATGGTTGGTATATTTAAAACGCGGAACGTAAAAAATCAGGAATAAATACGCTACATATAACATTATTTTCTCCTCTTATTTTCTCATTGTAAAAATCTAGAATGGAATTTAAAATTGAAATACATACAATGCAGCAGCGCGTCAATGGTAACGGCCTTTAAGAGTCCTTGTACAGTGTCAACGTTTCAAGGTCGCTCACGGTCAGTTTATAAACTTCGATATTATGTCACTAGCGTCGCTACGTACCGGCTTCAAAATTCGCGTAGTTACATTCACGATTGTTAGAAACCGCTTATAGTGTAACGAATGATTAGTTCACTGTTTATTTATGCGATTAATAGAAATAAAGCAAGAAAAACCCGTTGATTTATATAAAAAATGTAACGAATATACGCAGATAAGTACCTCGACCAAACATGTATGCTCAACGAACTAGTCACGACCTGTGACGACGCGAGATAAAGTAGATTCCGGAACACCGTCGATAAAGTAGATAAGATAGATTTGGGAACACTGACAGTAGTCGGTACGACAGATTCTGACCGCGAAATTTAAACGGTAGATTGGTAAAGAAGAATTATTTCGAATTCGGAATATATAGAATTGTTCATGATTACAATAATAAATCTATTACATAATTAACTCGAAATAAATCGCATGCGACAGGCGTCGAATAGAGAATAGAATTTCTAATAGAAAGAGTTAGAAAATGAACATGCAAAGAATTGATTGTCGAAATTGTTCAAGTCACAGGAATTATTGGAAAAACGAAATATACGACATCTAATCTTATTGCTATTTGAGTAAAATATGATAAGAGATGTTAGTAGATGAATGAGATTGTACTCGGTTAAAAAACCGATAAGATATAACAGAATATCGTAAAATAGAAAGAAAAATTATGACAAAAATATGCTGTTTTATGTTTTTTTTTTTTTTATCAAAAAAATTCTGTACCATCTTAACGATTCTTAAATCCGTAAATATTAATTAGTATACAGATACAAGATATGCCACGAAAGGTCACTTAGGAGACAGTAAGATAGGTTTAACTCGCGATCAAGAATTATACAAATGTTTTAGATCATAGACACACAGAATTGACTCCAATGTCAAGGAAATTAGATGAGGATTTCCATCAGGGCGAAAACAAATAGTTTTAAAACCTCCGACTATTCTACTTGCAAAGTACCTAATAACCGATAAGAAATCTAGTTAATAAATTTGGGTCAATCTCTGCAGATTTGTGGATAAATGTTCGCACATTGTTAGTATTATTATTATCAAGATTCCTGCAGACAGGTAATTGGACGGGACTCAATGATTATCTGATTAGAATATTTTTAAGGAGTACAAATTTTGTAAGAGGATAAGTTATTCAATATTAAGAGATGTATATCCAATACAGATATCTGACTTGTGGTGTCAAAAATTACGATTTCACCCTGAACGGATATCCTCATTGCCATGATCACTAGGCGAAGATGCTCAAACTACTGTCTTTGAGAATAACTTCACCGCTTTCAAACTATATGATTGTTATGAAAAATATGGATTTAGTTTAATCCTGTTTTAAAATAACAAGAAAGATTGTAATCAGCTTTGAGAGAGTTAGACTAATCTTTTCTACCACTTATATACGTCAAGAAAATTGAAATAAACAAAATTTCAAAAGCAATCAACGAAAGTCCAATAAGACTCCAGCGCAATTAATAAAATCGTACAAAAATCTAAAGCATTTTATAAAAAGCCTAAAATCCCTCAAAAAAGTTCCTAAGATTTTATAAAAAATAATTCAACTCTTTATTTTAGCCATAGAATTAAGAAAAAGAAATGCAATTTTCTTTGCACAGTCAGAAATGCGGTGAAGATGTATTACCGCAATAACAGTAAATAGTTTGAGTATCTCCCATGGTGTTAATGAATAAATTTCCTTTTCCTTTTCTTTTTCTCTTTAATTTTCTTTTCCCTTGTGTTCATCATTTTCATTTCTTTTATTTTCTCATTATATTCGTCTTTCTCAGAACTTGCATTTACTTGCGCACAAATATCGGCGCTTACCTTTCTTGATGAGCAAGCTAGTGACCCTCCGTAAAGCTTCGCGTGTCGTTGATGCAGAGCTGTGCTTACTTTGGCCGAAGTATTTATTAGGCGTGATATTCGTCGGTAGAGTAAGAGGTTTCCTCTGCTGTTCTCCGCTCCCAGGTAGTCGGGCATCATAGGCATTATTGAGGCGTTCTAGATGCTCAATCGAAGCCGGTCTGGGCTGATTCCCTTTCCTAGTTGGATACCAGCCTCTGTTTGGTCCACCAGCTAGTCTCAGTAGCTCAGTACCTATTATTGCTTGTTCTAGTCCAAGGTTGTTTCTTCTATACCTAAATCGAGGTGTGAAAAAGGAAGAAAGAGAAAGATTGAGATTAGATAAGCCAGAAAATGAGAGTTCTCCTTTTTCACGTTGATATTATTTTATCTCATAATATTATTGTCATTTTTTCTCACCCAGTTGTGGCTGTTGTAGGAGCATACCACCCCGGTTGACGACGTGTTTGTCCAGGGTTACCAGCATGCTGTGGAGTCCGAGGTATGTCGCTGCCTCTTGCAAATACTGGAGTTTCTGGCAAAGAGCAGGATGTTTGCATTCCAGAAACAGTAGTTCCTGCGGTAGAGGGACAAGCCGGTTCTGCAGACGGTGATTGCCACTTTGCGAATGGTCTTCGTCTCGAAGGACCTGGCAAATCTGTTGGCAATGTTCTTCTCTCTACTGGGACCTGGAAATAATTAAAAAATCATTAATAGTAATGGAAAATGAAGAATGAGGTCGACTATGTATCACCGTTTTTAATTATTCCTGATAACAAAGGGCAGGGGGATGAATTTCTTTGAGTATTTAATTTATCATAGAAAATTGTGTATCTTTTAATTTGATTAATGATATGAAACTAGTATATGAAATGAGAAGACAATATAAAATAAATAAATGATAGAAAAATGAAAATTTCCTAAATCCCTTGAGTATCTTATAGATACAATAGATGTTTTCTAACGTCGGAATTACGATCGTCCATAATATCAGAGAGAGCCTAGCCTTCATTCAGTAAATTCCATTATTAGATTAAAGAAAAAAAGAAAAAATTCTACCGCGATCATCGAGCTCTTCGCGATATTGAACGGATATTGCGAATGGAGATAGGTGCAGCCAGCTAGCAGCTAACAACTAGATATATACGGATCTGGTAGAAGTGTACATAAGTACGCGAGTGAAGAGTTATTTCTATTTTTTTTGTTTTTTTCTATATCTTTCTCTGATTTTTATTCCATTATCATTACGAGTTTTATTCAATAAAACTCCGAGGCTAAAAAATCGAATGAATTGTTTAGAATTTCGAAATAATCTACGTGATAATTGAATCGGTTTTCATTATAAAAATAATCGTGAAATATATTTTCAAATAGAAGGGAATTCGTTACTTTATTGAAATTTCGAAATCATACGAATAATAGAATCGTTTTTTTTTTTTTTTTTTTTTTCGATTAAAATTTAAAAGTAAGTTTCAATTCATGCTGAGTTACTATTATGAAAAAAAGCCATTCAATTCTGTAGTTAATTAACTCCGAAGACTGGCAGGCTTTATTTAAACTCTGACCAAACTTTTTTCAACTACTTCACTTTACTGTACTTCACTTTTTACACCGTCTAAAGTCGTTCAGATAATCCAACAATAATTACTACGAAAAAAAGTAAATAAAAAGAAAAAAAAAAACAGTTTCTATACACGATAATAATAATAATAATAGTATTAAGTAGTCATAATAAAAGTTTCGAGACGAAGGTTTGTACTACGCTTTATCAATGGCAATCTAAAAAGAAAACGAAATAAAGCTGAAAAAGTAGTTGAATTTTATTATAGAAGAATTTAATCATCGAATAAAGAAATCGCAATTTATACACTTTGTGTATTTAAACAGTTTACCCAATAAATTCGATGTCCAATCGTCTGTAATTTTGTATTTCTTTTTGAAGATCGAACGAATGGAAGAAAGAAAGAAAGAAAGAAAGGAAAATAAATAACAGAAATGATTAAATAAATAAATGAATAGATAAATAATTCGCGGGTGTATCGCATATGGTGCCCCTGGCTTTCGGAATCCAACTTTTACACACGCGTATAGATGTAGATACAGGGTGTAGGGTATAGGTATGTATGTATGTATGTACATATTGTGCTAATATATAATGTAGAAGGTGGCGTGTAGACATAGTCGATGTTTTATTCATCAGAATAGCCCCTCGCTTTAGACTAGCTTGAGTAAGGGTACTGCAGGGTACCCGTGTATGTATTCCCTTTACGAAAAACAATGACACGAGTTGATGCACCCACCCACACTGCAAAACTATTTCTCTTCCCTCATCTCTATCCCTATCCCTACCCCCTATTCCAATTTCAAATTTTCTATACGGAAAATGTCATAAGAAGATATGCACACACACCGGACTATAAAATGGGGGAGTGATACGGTTTACGGACGATATTTTTTTTTTCTTTTTCTTTACGCGAGTTTTTCTTTTTTTTTTTTTTATTCGCCCCCTCCCTTCTATATACCCTCATGCGTGCTTTTCTTTGAACGTCCTTTTATTTCTTTCTTCCTGTCTGTTCCTTTTGACTCTGATTCGGACTGCACTGTGACTCGCTTTCTTATTTTCTTTTCTTTTTTTTTCTCATTCTTTTTTCGTCTCGTTTCTTTCCCCAGTTGTTCAAGAGTAGATCGCGGGGATTGGACAAGCTATGTATATATATTTTCCTGTAATATCTAGAGATACGAGCCGTATACATATACATAGTATTCCGCCGCCTATACATCGCGAATGAAAAAAAAAAGGGAAAAAAAAAATCTAGGGGAAGAAAAATAAATTGCTAAGGAATGATTTCTCGCTACAGGATCCACATACATAACTCTATATACATATATACGGGGACATGAGACAGATTTATTCTTCAACGAAATATATAGTCCTCTTTTTCCTCTTTCTCTTTCTCTATCTTCCTTTCCATTTGTTCGTAAATAAAAATGTTACCCTATTCTCACTACCTTTATAGAGAAAAACTAAAACCCAAATTTTAAATAGTGTAATAATTTGTCTCTATTTTTCTCGCATTTATAAAGTATCTAGAAAACTATGAGAGTGGATTTCTCTCACCTCTCTTCTCGAGCTACTTCCAGCCGTCGTACGTCTTCCTCTGGAAAATCCCGCGTCCATAGATCGTGTGTTGAGCGACGCAACGTGGGAATCTTTAGCGTCAATAGCCGCTCGATGAGGAGGTACCCTAGGTCTATAATCAACGGTTTTATTACCGTGATTTTTCACCTTGTTATTACTGGCGTTACAACTAGTGCCACCGTTTCCCAATGTTTTATTAGACTTCGTAGCCACTGATACGGCCCCAATTCCAACGTCTGAACTCTCTTCGTCAGCTTCTTCAACTGGTGAGGGAGGAAGAGGCGGAAATTCTAGAACTTCGACGCTCACCTGTAGAAGACATATTTTGTTTGTCATATTTTATCGTCCGTGAATCGGAAAATGAATAAATAAAATAAATAAAATAAACAAAATAAATAAAATGAATATTTGAATATTTCTCACCTGAAAGTCGGGGTTTTTCGAATCCTCGAGAATAGCGTCGATGACGTTTTCGATCTGTTTCTGATCGTTTCCATTCTGTCTGATCCTCCTCGACCCTGTATAGACCTCGCTACCACCGTTTGGTTTCCGTTTATCGAATTCCGCCTCCGACGAGCTCGTCTTAGAATTTTCCGAATCCGAGCTATTTTGTTTTCTGGGTCTATTGTCAAAGGGATTATCGACTATTTTTTTCTCGTCGTTATTCTCGTAGCTATTTCTTTTCGAGCTATTTTTATTATCGCTATTATTCCTACGTCTTTTTTCATAAGATTCACTGTTCTTAACATTTTCTATTTCCTTTATAGCATCGCTAACTTTTTCCAACTGTCTTCTATTCTCGTTTAATGCTTTCTTGACTATTTGATCTTCTATCAATAGATTAACCGGTATTTTTGCGTCCATACTCTTAGACATCGTTATACAAACCGGTCCGTTACACTGTGCCGGATTATTACTAGGCTGTAAATTATCCGAACTGATAATAACCGGTCTTAATATTTGTTCAGAAAAAACAACACCTTCATTATCATCTACGTTCGGGTGTAGATCAGATTTATTATCTTTATCCGATATATCGGACGTCGTCTCTTCTTCCTCGACCGTTATTTCCAAATGCGCTCTATTACCCGCCTCGTTATTTATCACCGGTAATGATACTACCCTAACTAATTCGGGTGGTAATGGGGGTGTAAAATCCGGCGGAGGTTCGTCCAGACCTTCGAGTCGTCCTTCTTTAATGAAACCAATAATAATAATAACGTTAATAATGATTTAATTAAGGGATCATTGTAATTTTTGGTAATCTAAGAATGTCTATAAACCCCATGATTTTTATATGACTCAGAAATAAATTCATGATTATTATTTTTATAACATCTTGTAAACTGAAATGAAATTATATTGAATTAAACTGCTTTTTTATTATCAGATGCATTAAACCTCAGTATTTCAAGTCCATAATACTGTTTCATGAAAAAAAGGGGGTATAATTCACAATAAAAAGAAAGAAAAACTGTTTCATGACTTCGGGAATTTTAATTTCCTTATTTTACCCTCAAAACTCTTTTTTTCAGGAAATAGTCTCAACGAATTTAATAATATGACTAAAAACTGTCTTCAATAATATAAACTACCTTTAAGGAGGCTCTTGATGTTGTCAAAGGTACTAGAGTATCTTTTAGCGTCTGGAAGTCGTGCTTCTTCACAGCCATCAAAAGATAGACTCTTAGTTTTTGTCGGTGTTTTAGGTAGAAGTTTTCTCTCCTTCTTACGACCACGTCTGATAACATAAGTACCATTTTTCGTTAGATCTTGAGGGCGTATTTGGTCAAGATCGTTCGTCGATGAGTCAGAGTATGGCGATACTAAATCATCTTCTGTTGCAGATAGCGGAGGGTCTGGCCAGTCATCAAAATCACGCATTTTTGAGGCGGATCCGACACCTGAAAATATCCAAACATATTATTCCTACTGTATTCGATTCATTCATGAATAATAAATGAGTGAATAAATAAATAAATAATACATAAACGTACTGGAGACATCGCTGCTTTTTCTCCGTCTTCTTCCAACAACTTTAGTGCTACCAGGTGCATAGAGTGGATCATCTTCCAGAGATACTTCCCAAGCGATAGAGTGTCTTTTACCGATCGCAGGAGGTGGTGGTAAAAGTTCTTCAAGTGAATCGTCTGAGAAATGTTCCTCCTCAGATTGTGTTCTAAAGTCAGTTGAATTTCTGGTAGAAAAGTCTGAATTCCTGGTAGAAAACATATCGGAGTATCTCTCCTGGTCCGAACATCGATCTGAAGTTATACCGGAGAATCTTTCCTCGTCATTAGCAGAGTCAGCCCGAGGTAAAGAGAATGAAAAGTCTAAATTGCGTATTGAGAATGGATCTGAAGTTGGTACCGAAGCGCATTGATCGTTTGAACTAACACTGGCAACAGCGATAGAAAAATCCGAATGAAAACGTTCGTTGGATGTTGAATTTGCCCGTGAAAAATCCGACGAATCGCAGTTCGCTCTGACGGAGAATCTCTCTACGCTTACAGAGCTAGATCTGGGTATTGAAGACCTTTCTGACTCCGAGTTTCTTGAAAATCTTCCCTCGCTAGAATCCGAGTTATTTCTACGTCTGGTTTGATCGCTATCAGATCTGTTTCGATTCATGAGTAGCCTGTCCTCGACGCTACTCGATTTAACTATCTCGTTTTGTCTTTGCTTACGGAGAAGAGATGCTCGGTCTTTTTCTATCGAAGGATGACGGTGCCTGTGATGATGATGGTTGTTATGCGACTGTTGATTGTGCTGACTCATTGTAAGAATCTCTTCGGATGAACGACGGCGTACTTCACGGTGCTTTTCTATAGCACCTGGATTTGTACGTGGTGGTATCCAATTGAATGAGACTTTACCGTCGTAAGGTAAACTCCCAAATTTACTTGGGGGACTAGGCGGTTCTGACAAACGAAACGGCTCCGTGATGCCATTTTCCCAGCCATAAGGTCGCTGGTGTCGAGTTTTAGGCTGAATATAAATATTCCAAGTTAAATTTCCATAGTATGTTAATTAATAAAGAAAATGATAATAGAATTCACAATTTTTTTAGGTAAAAAAACAAGACTAAAACAAACTTTTCATATATTTAATCAAGATTCATCATTTGAAGTTAAATCCCGGTTCTCAGAGGGCAAAGATCTCAAGCTTTGAGTGTTTGTTTTAAAGGGGTGGAATGATTCGTGCGTATTATTATAGAGTACAAGCTTCAGGCGCTGGTTGGCAAATGTTTGACGATTTTGAAACCAGGTGATGTTTGTTCAAACAAATTGTTGTACAATGATTGCTTTGAGGATAGAAGAGAGATAATTCGTGCGTGAGTCTTTGCGAGTGTATTTAAGTTCAAATTTTAATGTTTAGGATAATAATAGATACTAATGCTAACAGTTGAAATGAATAAATACCAGAGTAGTTTGCGTTGTAGCAACATGTCCGTGGCGTTTGTGATCCTCCATCGCAGCTATCCACTGCTGTTTTCCACTCCTGAGAGAAGCAGACTGTGAGCTTCTCTTAGTTGAGTTGCCTGGTGAAACCCTGGGGAAATAGGGATAGAGAAAAACCGGGTAAGACCATAATCCGAAAGACATTTAAAGTAATATAGGAAAAAAAAAATATATATATATAAAATAAAAATATTGATAGTAATTTAATTCTCGCCACTATCACAAAACCTTTCAATTCTTCTGAAATCTGGATAAATATGACTTAACGGAATTCAACGATGAGGAGAGAATCTCTCGAGACTAGAGTCTGCAGTCTAGAGCTGGTTTGTTTTAATAGAAATATGAGAATGAAGGGCTGAGCTAATATTCCCCAGCTGGAGCTGCATTTGTAGTTCTACGAACGTTATTAATAATGAAACTTCCTTTTCTCTTTTTTTTTTTCGTGCTAGTAGTAGAACCGCAGACGGAAGATTTCAGCCGAAATATAATCGATACCTACAATATTACTTACTGAGAATTAGTAAGGAAATTTGAAACGAGAATATCTTCGGTATAAAGAAAGATATGGAAAAAGAAAAAGTCATATGAGGTAAAAGGTGGATCACAGTGTGACCTGAAAATTTGGTTGCATAAATATTCCGAGAAAATGTAAACTCGGGAATATAGGAACCTTTCGGAAGTTCGATTGATCATGTAATTCGTATTCAAACTCACATTGGTAGCAGCGTCGATATCAGGCGTTCAGCTTCTTCCGGTGGCGGAGGAAATTCGGAAACGAAAGAGTCCCCATTATCTTGTGGTTCCGGGCAGTCAGGAACTGGACGTAGTGCTACCAGTGCCATTTTCGCCTTTCTTCCATTCATGCTCATGTACCCGTCGTCCTCGGACTGATGCCCTGTTTTCGTGTAACCAGTATATTACCGAGAGAAAATCCCGTGGGTAATTACATGGGAAGAGGCTTGCATTGTTCACGTAGGTACTATAAATATACCCATGTGTAGCCCGTAAAAGGTTGAAAGAGAACCTAATTGCTTTCACCGTACTCAAGAGAGAACCGAGGAAAATTTTCTACATCAACACGTACATACAGTGTTAAACGACCTATGGGATCAGCGGTTAAACAATAATCGGCAAAGAAATTTCATGGGATAAAAATAGCGTTACTTTAAAACGGGCATTGCAAAAAAGTTTCGCGCGGAATCTTTGATTTTTAATGATTATTATTATCATCCTCGAAGTGCAACTGACAGTCTTTACTCCAAGAAGAAATTGTTCCCGAAATCAAGACGAATCCAACGATACCCAACAAAGTACCATTAGAATAATTCTATCGGAAGATATTGCACCTTGAAATACGAGATCCGCGGCTAAAGCTCACCGCGCTAACGCAACTGAATAAAGCTCACCGCGCTGCGGGTTGTTCTGCTCTTTCGGGAAACAATATCTCATCGTTGTATCATCGGAAGTATACGTTGTTTGGTATCGTTGGATTCGTCTAATTGGCAGCTACAAGCTTTGACTCGTAGATAAAAAGAAATTAGACTTCGTTTGAAAAAAAAGGGGGCCTAGCTTCATATTATTATTTCAGCTGACAGATTTGGGGAATTGTTAAGGGCGTGAAAGTTCTCGAAGACGATATCTTCGGTTCTCGCTTTTCGAACTTCAATTAATCAATTTTTCAAGATCGAAATTCCCGTCTCGACATTCATAAGAACAAAGTGCTTGAGAATATTCAAAAATTTCGGAATAATTCGAGTGTGGGTTTTTTCTCGAATACCTACTATTCGAATATTCATAGTATATACGATTACGTGAATTCGATACCACCGTGTAATATATCGAAATAAAAAATGTTTTCGTTTTATTTTTAATTATATTTCACCGAGGAGACAAATCTTGTCATAATTGTTTTCTCTCGTTCGTATTCAATGGAGTTTATTTAAAATCGTATCTCGGGGTGTTAAAGAATGACATAAATATAAAAAGAAAGAAAGAAAGATAGAAAGAAAGAAAAATTGCAATTAAATTTGTCCATTTCGAACCTAGAGATGGGCTTTCGTCGTCTGGTGTAAGGCCAATACTTGGCTCTGTACTACTGCCACAATTTCCGCTCCCGGCGCCTCCGTCGCCCTCGGCCTCGTTCTCGTCGTACTCAGAGAGTACCTTGTCCAGGAGCTCAATCGACCGTTGAACATCGTCACCTCTGGAACAAAACCATTGTTCAATTCTATAGAGATTGCGGTACGATATTTTATATTTTTAAACTCCAGATATATAGGTACCTTATATCAAAGAATATAATCATCATTATTAGATATAGGGTTGAGAATAATAACTAGAACAAAACGAATAGAAAAAAAAAAAAAAAAAAAAAAAAAGAAGACACTTGTTTCTTTTAGATTAAAATCTAAAAAGAAAAAAATTAATCTATAGTTGTACATATAGTATATAGAATAAATCAATAAAAATTAATTTCCGAACACGGTATACATATCCCATACGTGTATATACCATCTCTACATAAAACTAAAAGAAAAGTTAGAATATAGGAAGGATATCGATATTTTCTTTCACGTGTATGTATATATAAATCGCCACAAATCCGTGATATTTTGAAAACGTCACGTAAAATCCAATGTTTAACTTAAACTTACTATATCAAATATCAAATATCAAATATCAAATATTGAATATCAAGTGTCTATATAATATGTATACCAAGTTACACATGAACGTACGATTCAAAGATCAGTTAAATTCTCGTATTGATTTCCTATCGATTTAAAAAAAAAAAAATCCACATCGAATACAGAGAAATACATATATATATTAGGGTGTTTCAAAAAAACTCGATATTTTTTTTTTCTTGCTCTCCGCCCAAAATATCGTAGAATATGTCCGAACAAATATCCTGTTAAAAGAGGAGCTCATAATTTCAATTTTAAGAGGTCCTTCATCGAATCTGAAGTTTTGCCGTTTAAATAACACAGAAAAATGACTTTTTTACTTTATTTATTCTTGCAACCTAGGAAGAAATTTTTTTTTCATAAAGTCCATGACTATATCTTACAAAGCATTAAATTTGGACAAAAAAATCTCATTGACCCGAATTTCAATTTTCATTATTTGATTTTTTTCAGAGCTTTAAACTCAAAATTTTAATAATGAAAATTGAAATTCGGCTCAATGAGATTTTTTTGTCCAAATTTAATGCTTTGTAAGATATAGTCATGGACTTTATGAAAAAAAAATTTCTTCCTAGGTTGCAAGAATAAATAAAGTAAAAAAGTCATTTTTCCGTGTTATTTAAACGGCAAAACTTCAGATTCGACGAAGGACCTCTTAAAATTGAAATTATGAGCTCCTTTTTTAACAGGATATTTGTTCGGACATATTCTACGATATTTTGGGCGGAGAGCAAGAAAAAAAAAATATCGAGTTTTTTTTGAAACACCCTAATATATATATATAAAATGAATAAAAGAAAATAAAAAATTGGAGAAGGTGATGTTAACGATTTTTATGCATCGTAGCTTCATCACCGTATCATGACGTGGGTAGATACGTAGGTAGGTGGTACAGGTACATACTACCTGTGTTACGTACAGAGGTATAGGTATGTACAGAGCAACGAGGTTGTCAATATATAATGCATATACTATATACATACGTACGTATATATATACATATATAGTATATCTATATAGATGGACATGCACTTCGTGTATTACTGGGTTAATTTTAGATTTAATATAAATTCCGATACACCGTTCAGAGTAGACCCTGCTGTTCGTTAGTTCGCTCGCTTGTCCTATATAGGTATAGGTATAGGTACAGGTATAGGTATAGGTATACTAGAATTAGATATTACTCGAGAGTTTTTACCGCGGTTTAATTTATAATCTATCAATAATTATATCGAAATAATAGATCAGCTTCGTGGATTTGAGGTTGCATGCACAGGTGCATATCGCATATTGCAACCAGTATGCAAAATCAATTGGGTCAAATCCTCTGAATATAGTACGGTATTGAAACAATGCGATGTATGTACTATACATACTATATTATTATCACGGTAATTATAATAATTTTCATTTTTCTCTAAATACCTATACGTACGTACATATATTTATCACGTGCTCTAAAAAGGTAGTCGACATCGGGGTCAGAGAGCTATCCAGTAAAACGAATGGGACGTAGTACCTATGCAGGGATAGGGGATGTTGAAAAAATGAAAAAAAAAAAAAGACTAAAACTGGGAAAAAAAAAAAAAAAAAAAAAAAGAACGCATTCAGGTAAAAATTCGGGGATTTTAGTAACTCCCCGCGTACTTGAGACGAGAGATGGGTGCCTAGTCTGATTAACGCCGAGGCTAATTGGACCAGGGACAAATTGGCACGTCGCTCCGATGTGGACGTAGCCTTAATTTCGTGGACGACGAGAATTTCGGTTAACTCGATTCAGGCGATAAAAATTCACACGTGTGTAGGTAGGGTAGTGTGTACGTATGTACATATAAGTACCTAAATACGTACGTGTTTACGTATTTTAACACGTCTAACGTGTTTTGGCAAATAAATAAATGAATAAATAAATAAATAAATAAATAAATAAATAAACGTATGATTGAATAAGTAAAATGAATATTGCACGTAATTATTCCATTAGTTTGCGAGGTGGATTTGAAAAAGCACATAAAAAAAAAAAAATATAATAAAAGAGAAAACCTCATTTTGCGAAACAGTTTGTGTTAATTATAGGGGATAATAATTTATATTATTATTATTATTATTATTATTATTATTATTATTATTATTATTATTAGTATGTAGATGTACGACATGGCAGATTGTCCGCAAGCTCGTTATACCTTGTATATATGTATATTCAACTTTTGGTTATAGCCCAGCGAATAATTTTCTTGAACAAAAGTTTCAAAGTTTAAACTTCGTACAGACCGTCATACCGATTTATCATAACGAAAACTTTGGGCTACAAGTTTTATATATTATATATTATATACCTGCTAGAATAGGGTGAAGAATATAAGTTCCCTGCACCGTTAACAGGGACAACCATTATATACATAATATATATTATAATGCAGGGAAAAGATAACATGATAAAAACCAGAAAAAAAAAAAAAAAAAAAACGATTAATAATAAATAACGAATAACTAATGTGAAAAAATGTCAAACCACGTAAACTATAGTATCGGATGAAGATTTAGGTGAGAAATAGCATATTGCATATTTATATTCCCATGTTCACAGTTAGTTTATTTAATAATCAATGGCTGTCTGTCTAACGAGAGTAGGTATAATTACGAGATATTCTCTGTACAAATGAACTCATCCCTATCTCTACTAATTATTCTCAACTGACGACAATAGCCAAAGCTCGTCTGCTATGGGTATTATCATTAGCATTCCATTATCGTGCACACCTTTTACATATGAGAATAGGATAATAGAAGAGTGAAGAGTGAAGAGAATAGAAGAGTAGTAGTAGAGTGTCTCGATTCACCTGGTTTCACTTACTTACTCATTTACTTGTTTCACCTCGGTGATATCCTTCGTAAATCTCTCTCACTCCCTTATTCCCCATTCCCCATTCCCTATTCACATTATATACGCAAAGTAAGGAATAACTTTTCTGTCTATATACTATATACAATAAATAAAATAAGATTTCTGATAAATAGAATAGATACGCAATAGGGTAAAAGTTTCTAAATAGGAAACCGAATAGCGTCTTTTTCATCCCTCTCTCTCTCTCTCTCTCTCTATTCTCTTTTCCCCATCATCTCACACGATGTTTCTTCGTCTAACCCCTACCTTCGTCGGTATTACTAGTTTCCGCGAAAAGCTACCCTTATAATCAGCATTGTTTACCTTTGGGCCATTCATTCATTCATTTATTCATTCATTCGTTCATCCATTGAGAGGTAGAGACAGGGGGAAATGCTTTTCCGTAATCACATCTCGTCAATCAGTAGGTTGCTGTTGAGTAAAGGTAGAGGTAATACCGTATATAGGATGTGGAATTGAACCGATGTGCCAATCCTAGTTATGTATCTAGGAGCTAGTTAGTAGCCCCGGTATAGATATACCCTCTACTCTCTCGGCCGACTTGAATTTCGCAATTTTCAACTAGTGTGTGCACTTTGTCTGTGCCAATAGGTATATACGTATACGTATAGAATCTTTCTGTGTATAAATCTCTACCATCAATATTTGCCAACTTCTCTCTCTCTCTCCATTCTCCGACGAATGGGTTAAACGAACCTCAACGAATTATGTATAAAATTACGTTACAGTGTATCTATATAGACGGGACTAATTAAGAAATAAAATATAATTTCGTTCCTCGTTCTCGAAGAGGATTTCGAAGAACCGGGGTAAAATGAAAATCAAAGAAAAACAGAAAAAGAGTAAAATTTTTCAAGGATATATTTCGTGACTAATAAATTGTTGATTTCAACGGTCACATACAGTTCTTATATACTTCTTTGGCATAGCGTCCCGGTTCTTTAAAACGAGCGATAAATATTTTCTCGGAGTTAAAAAAGTTTCAAAAAATGAGGATAAAGAAACGAAAAATTGATCAAAACAATGAAAGGTTTTGGCTCCGGGGAGGAAAGGGAAACGAGAAACTAGCTGGTCCAGAGCCAAGCCAATTTCATTCTTGAAATAGATAAGAAACATTTACAAAGCTGTATAAGTATAGCTATTTTATATGTATTTTTATGTATTTTGTGTATAGGTATAAACGAGAGGAGAAAAAGTGCAGGATGAGGATCGGGCGAACGGTAGGTACCGAACATAGAAGAATTATTTTACCTCCACCGAGTGAAATCTTTGGACCAAAGTTTCGCAACTGGGACCACCCCGCTCATATTTGCAAGTCATAGTTAGTTTTTGGCACTTTTACAACCCCCACCCCTATTATATAAGAACGAGAGAGGTTCCTCCGTCGTAAAATATAAGAGGGTATAAATTTTATTAATTATCATTATAATAAAGATATACACACATATATATATACAAGTATACGTGTCTCTTCCTCCATACATATATACACACGTACATACACATAGAACTATGTAAAATACTATGTATATTATACCCGGAAAGTTATTAGGAAAGTTTTAGGCGAGTTGTGTTATGGATCCATGGTTATAAAAATTGAAACTGCAGACTGCTGCTCGTCAGGCAATTTTAGAGGCAATCGAAGTAAATGTGTAAGACGTAAAATAAAATTTCATTTCCTACTCGGTTATACATACGATCGTTTCAAAATTCAGAAAACAAGTGTAGCAGTTTGATTTTGAGTTTTTTTTTTTTTTTTTTTTTTTTTACGCCATATACTATACTCCGATATTTAAATATTATACTATACTGTAAATGACTAATGATGATAAAAAAAAATAAATTGCAAGAAAAAAAAAAAAAAAAATTATATATACTTGAAGAAAATTTTACTCCAATTTACCTCCTGAAACCTCATTTATATATTTAATTTTTTTCCGGCATTTAAATTTGATTCGAATAAATTGTACAGCTTAGGTAGGTATAGGTATATACCTATACGAAAATTGAATGAATTTATTTTTAAATAGATTTTTAAATAGATTTTTAAATCGATATTTAAATCTCCCGTCTAATGAGTAAACGAATACCAAAGTTTCATTGGGATTCACGCGTATGTGTATGTACGATATCGACGGAATTATTTATGCATTCATTGGTCGAGTGTATAAAGGGAAAAAAACCCAAAAAAACAAAAAATCCAAAAACTAGAAAAAAAAAAAAAAAGCAGACCTTTATGTTTTTTCCTCGTATAGATATTCAGGTAATTATAGATATGGATTTGATCAGGCTACGATATAGTATAGATTTGATCTGGTATTCATATAGATTTTTATTCAGTTTTTTTTTTTTTTCATCAATTTTTCGTGTAGGTACCTAATTCAGTGAAAACTTTTGAGCAGACGCAAAGCGTATTTCATAGAGTCAAAAAAGAAATAAAATAAATAAAAAAAAAAATATATATATACTATATATAAAGAGAAATATCGCTGTAAAAAAAAAAAAAAAAGAAAAAAAAAAAAAAGAATAAATGTTTTGAAGGGCTGGAGGATAAACCGCAACCGGAAACGCGATATGTTTCATCGTCCATCTCGACGCGGTTTATATACTACAAATATAGATATATACATATCGTATACCTTAGTACGTACCATTACGCTGAAGGTTTTCAATGCAAAACCTCCTAATATTCGCCCAGCCCCATATACTGCCGTCGTCGCTATCTCTGAATGCTTTCGGTTCGTTAACTACAAACTAGGTAGGTAGGTAGGTAGGTAGGTAGGTAGGGAAAATAGATGGATATACAACCCACCACGACTATATCCGCAGCTCTTCATTCGCGTATAGTATATATACATATATGTATGTAAAGATGAACAGTTTGAAACAAATATTATGTACCCTAGAGAATCCATACGGTTCAATTACACGTTCACTTTGACGAAGAGCGATACGCGATATATTTTATCGTTAAATAATTACATATAAGAAAAAGAAAAAAGAAAAAAGAAAAAAAAAAAAAAAATTAAGGTCGCATCTTTAGAAGAAAAAAAAATTATGAATCAAATTTTATTCTCTGAATGTAATATCTTCATTATACAATCACTTAGTTTCTGGGATTACTCCGCGAGCTACTGTAATATAAGGGTCGGATCAAGTTCTGAAATATTTGAAATTTCAAACGAGATTTGAGACTCACTTTATGGAAGGAAATGAAAAAAAAAAAAAAAAAAAAAAAAAAAATTTCAAAATCTTATCAATTATTTATATAACATCGTAAATGTAATCAATCGAAGTAGATAAAATGTATATTTTCGTAAAGAGGCTCTCGATCAGAATAAAATATTATTTTTTGTTATCACATCCTGAGAGATGGACTAAAATTTTTTGATTTTTGAAATTTCGTATTTTTCACTTGTTTTGATCTGAAAAAAAAAAATAATAATAATAAATCAATTTTTATGTATGGTGAAGCCCACTTCGCCCCGGTCTATTCTATACGGTTATACCAGCCTACATACATGGTATATGAAGTTATACTAAAATATATGTACTTTAAACGTGCGTTGAAGCTTAAAAGCGTCGCTGAGAGGAAAATCTCGAGTAAATCGAATGAAACGAAGTAAGGTTCAAAGTGCGGCCTTGTATATAGGTATAGGTATAGGTAAAAGGTAGGTAGGTGGATGGGGAGTGAAAAATTCAAGAGAAAGATAGGAAGAGATGAGAGAAGAGAGACGAGAGAGGGTAGAGGGTAGAGGGTAAGGTGGAAAGCGAGGGGTTCTTCGAACGGATGGGTAAAGGTCAACCAACCCACCATTGCCAGGACGTTTTTTATTCCCCGTTGCTTCGCGGTTGGTGACAGTTATTCAATCTTACCACGGTTAATGGGTTTTCGGTGAAGACACTTTATTCGCGAGCGGTTTTCAGACAGCGAGCGAGCGAGAGCGAGAGAGAGAGAGAGAGAGAGTAAAAGATAGAAGAGCCAGATTATAGTCAGGACGGAGTTATTTTTCATATTATTTTCTCTCTCTAGATTCAGATTTTTCGATTTCATTTAAAAAATGGGATTTTGTTTTTTTTTTTATATGTTTTATCGATTTGAGAAAATATCGATCGTTAATACCTAACGAAACAAGAATTTCAAATTAAAGAATCGAAATTAAAAATGAATAAATAAAAAGAACGAGACAAAGGTCGAAGTTCGTGGCTTATAATCAGCCGTGAATATCCTGTCAGGGTCGCGGCTGGGTCGTGTCCAGGGATTTTGGATCGCAGAAGGTGTACGGATCCGGAGAACGCGGAAGACTAGCAACGGCCTTCCATGTCAAGGAAGGAAGGAAGGAAGGACGGAAGGAAGGAAGGAAGGAAGGAAGGAAGGGCAGGGGAGGAAAGGGAGAGACAGGATAAAACCAGGAACTAGGTCACGCTCCAGCCGGGAGTCCATGGCCAACCCAACCCAACCCAAAGCAAGGCAAGGCAAGGCAAAGAAAGGTAAATGGGAAGGCAAATCCATTTCCCATCGGTCTATCCGTATAGAAGAGAAAAGGCGCGCGTGTTCCCTTGATATTAGCGTAAAAATCCGCACGACCTCGACTCAATTCCAAAAAAAACAATTATTATAAAATTTTCGCGATTATACGGTAAAGATGAAGATGGTAGAGGTATATACTATGTAGGATATTATCGCAAGATTTTTTTTTATATTTTTTCTTTTTTAGCCGTAAATTCTGACCTACTTATTCCGTGTTTGAGCAGGGTTTTAAATTCAGCCTTTTACCTCATTCCTCTCGTTACATAGCTAAGGAATTTTTTCGAAATTATCAGGTAAAAGAATTTTTATCACGTATATTTGCTTGATTGATTGATTGATTGATTGATTTTTGTTAACCAAAAGTAAAATCAGGGGGAAAAGATATTGCGATCGATATACGATTTTTACGGTTTAAAAATTTTAATGGCAATTCGGGTTTTGAAGAAGAAGAAAAAAAATTTATTAGAATCGAAAAATGAAAATTCAAAGGCGGAGAAAGGAAGAGAAAGAGAGAGAGAAAGAAGAAAAAGAAAAACGCGGTACTAAAATTCTTTTCATATTCTATACTTCGTTTTCCATAACGCGGTGTAAATTCACTAATTATTGTTCACTCATTTTTGTATTATATACCTACGATTTACATATACCTATATGTATATAAATATAAATAAATATATAAAAAGCGTATGTATATACGTTTGGAAAGAAAAAACCAGAAAATAAATAAAATAAAAGATAAAAAATATTGAAATAAACAAAATAAAAAAAGAAAGGTCTGGGAGAAAGAGAGAGAGAGAGAGAGAGAAAAAGATGTATAAAAGAGAGGGTGTATAGGTATACAGAAAACATAGGTGTATATATATATATATATATATATATATAGGGGACGGTGGCCTGTATTTTTTACTTTTCTTATTTTATTTTTTGTTTCAGTTATTATGTTCATTTTTTTTCTTTTTCTTTTTTTTTTCTTTTTTTGCCGCAGTCTGGTTACGAAGGTGCGTGCACCCCAGTGAATTTGAAAACTCATTGCGGGGATTTCCCGTGTCCCCCTGCATCCCCACCCACCCTTCCACCTCCTCGCCATTTACATTTTCCGAGAGGTCGGGGCAGAGGAGGCCTGCCTGCTGATTACGAGCTGAGTAATGGATTCGTTACTTGGGACCAGATGCTGTTTACAAGCCGAAAGAATCGCGCGGGATCTGTTGATCGTATTATATGTATATCTATATGTATATATGTATATATATACACTTACCTATATTTTATATACTATATAAAAGGGGGGTGGCTACCCAACGTGGTAATTTAATTTAGGGCATATAAACTTGCGGAGGAAACGGAAAATGGTCTTGAAAAAAGAAAGAAAAATAAAGGAAAAAAAAAAAGAATAAAATAAAAGAAAAAGAAAAGGCGAAAATACTGGAATTACACTGCTACACGATAAAGATATTAACTCTTTCTCTCGCTTAACTTTTTGCACCGTTTACACGCACCTAATTATTTTTTCTCTTTTTCTTTTTTCTTTTTTCATACGTTTTGACCTTTTGCTGGCCCGCGAGGTAAATCTGTTGAAAAGAGTCTTTTGACTGTTAATTATTATTATTATTATTATTTTTATTCATTTCTTTTTTTTTTTGTTTTGTTCTTCGTAAAATTTGAAAATTTTTTATATCGCGTATTATTATCATCAGAGACTGTGAAAAATCAATGTCAGGTTTGGGAATATTCTTTTTTTTTTTTTTCCTTCTTCTTCTCTTTTTCTTTTTCTTTTTCTGCAGTAGAAGGAAAAACAAAAGAAAAAACAAAAAAGAACGAATCCGAACGAAATCCTTTGTATATATATATAGAGAGAGAGAGAGAGAGAGAGAGATATATATATAGGGAGAGAGATAGAGACGATACGGAAGGTACTGAAAATGAATGTATATATATGAGGAATTCTGTAGGATTTATAAGAGGGAACAAAAGCGTACCCGAATGTCATAAATCTGGAGCAAAAATTCGTGTTTTTTATTTTTTTTTGTTCATCAACGTGTATATATAGTATATATATATATATATAAAAATCCCTGGCGTGAATAATATCACAAAGTTTTGAAATAAAGCTGAAAATTTTTGGTTAGTTAGTCCCGAGTCAGCTAATTAGTAGTACCTAACTAACTACGCAACGCCGTAAACCGTGAAAATAAAATAAAATAAAAAAACGAAAAATGAAAAAGAAAGAGGAGAGAAAAAAAAAAAAACAACGAAAAAAAACTCGAAAACCCGAAAAAATTAACTTCCATTAATCCTGTGGGTCCGAGAGGTTTTTTTTTTTTTTTTCCCACCATTCTCAAAATGTTTGATATAGGTATATGTATACATACATACATACATACAAACATACATACATACATACATACCTATATATAGTATATATATACCTACGAGGGTTTTTATTAATTAAATTATCGTAATACCGAAGCGAATTCATTTATTCACTTATTTAAAGTGTGAATTTTGTAATTTTGAAACGAATGACATTATTCAGTTCTTTTATCGTTTTTTTTTTTTTTTTTTTTTCATACACTATCTACAGAACGAGAAAATCTCGTCTTATCGTTAACGAAGGCTTGGGCTTCGGCTTCGTCGTCGTCAGCGTTGTCGTAATTAATTTATTAAACCCTGGGTTCTTACTGGATGCATCGAACCGAGTAAATTAGTAAGGGCGAGAGATAATTACCGAGCCGTAAGGTCGCCCTGCGGCGCCCTAAGTTAGAACTTGAGTTTTTTTTTTTTTTTTTTTCATTATTTTATATATATATATTGTTTTTTTTATTTTTATTTTTAAATCTCGCTGATAAAATAATTACTTATCTGATAGGATGACGAAGAGAGGATATATACGTAACGATACCCAGGCTAGACACCCTCGTACCTATAGTACACATGTAAATAATAAATGGATGCATTTTACACGATTAAGACTGTAGTATAGTTTTCTGTATTTTCTTCATTTTCATAATTTTTTTTTTTTTCATTTTTTCTTCATTATTATTTTTTCTTTTTTCTTCTTTTTTCTTTTTACTATCCCCTTATTTTGCCTAGTTCTCTGCATTCGCGTCGTACATAGGTATATTCACCGTATGAACGAAGAAAAAAAAAAAAAAAAAAACATACGTTGATTACAAGCCATCCAGTACTTAGAATATTGCTGTTATATACGAATGAGCGAATGCAACCAGGCAAACCAGGCAAACCAGGCAAACCAGGCAACCATCAGGCAGAGGCAGTCAGTCATTCCTCCGCAGGGGATGAACTAATTGACTGTCGCGTTTACGCCCAACGATTTTCTAATTACGGGTGATTAAACTGATTCATAATTAACCGAGAGCTAATAATCCTGGTTGCAGTAGCCAGGCGCAGGTCGACAGGGAAGTGAGTCTGTACCTAATTAACGTAGATTTTCAATTTATTTAATAAAACATAATAATTTCATTTTATTTAGTCGTTCATTTTTTATTTTTTATTTTTTATTTTTTGTTTTTTTTTCTCAAACTTCTCCGAATTTTAATATTCTAAACACACAACAACGTTTATCTGTTGATTCGAAATAGTTTCCAAAAAAATTCAGAATCTTAAACGTTCTGAACTTCAACAGGGCTGTTGGTTTTTTTTTTTTTTCTACCTATTCTTACTTATTTATTATTTTTTCATACGAAAATTTTCTACGAAGTAAAAACTTTTATACACCTATATTATATTCTATACCCACATTATGGTACCTATATACATACGTATAATACAAGAGTGTCAATCTTTCACTAAACTCTGCGTGCTCCCACGTCATGTCTACGTCTATGTCCATGTCCCCACGTCACGGTCTACTGTTCACAATTATCATTATCATCATTATTATTATTATTATTATTATTATTGTTGTTATTCGTCGTGCCTATATACACGTACGTATCCATATACGTTTACTTATATACCTATTATACTTACTTGTGAGAAGAATAACAGTTATATAGGTATATATAGGTATAGTATATAGTATATATATATACGGTATAATGTATATTATAGCCCTAAACACCAATTTCCTCGCACCTTTTACAACTCGCGTAGTATATCCCATACCCGAAACCGTATAGTGTGTCCCTGTGTCACACAATTAATCACTCGCCCTATAAACCTCCACCTCCACCTCCACCCACACCCCCCTCCCCCTTTATAACCCCTCGAACTTCTGCTACTTCTGCTACTTCTGCCTGCCTGCCTGCCACGGTCTATATAATATAAGGGTACAAGGTATATATGTACATACCGAGTGTTTAATTTATTTATTAAGACTTAATAATAATTTATAACAAAAAAAAAATAAATAAATAATAAACGAACGAACGAACGAACGAACGAAAGTATGCCGTAAATTGTAAATTATAAATTATAAATTATCGTTGAATGAATGAAAAAATGATTGTTTTCCTTTTCGTTATTTTTGATAAAAAAAATTTTAAGCGTAAAATTAATTAATCGAACAAAAAATAGAAGAAAGAAAGAAAGAAAGAGAGAGAGAGAGAGAGAGACAATAGTAAGTATTGTTTTTTTATATTTGTATTTTTCACTAATATGTATAAGGTTCAAAAAATTTCCCCACCATCATCTACAGGGGTTGAAAATTAATCCTCGAGGGTTCTGAGATGGGGGGAAAAGGGGATTCTGAATGTATAGAGTTCCCTAAGGAGTAATTAGCATTGTATGTAGGTACATACGACCTTTCTTGACCCCGCGTATATACAGTACAATGCTATATGTTATATGTATAGGTATATGAGAGTATGTGTAATGCGTACCTCTTCATTGCGCGGGAGGCCTTGCAAGAAAAGTAATTGCACTATTGAGGTTTCTGGAACGGTATAGGGGATGAAATTACTTGAAAGTTAAAAAATATTAGGTGAAAAATAATAATAATAATAATAATAATAATAATAACAACAACAACAACAACAACAACAACAACAACAATAATAATAATAATAACCAAAATAACTGGATGCAGAGAAATTCATTTCCGTTTTTCCTTTTTCTTTTTTTTTTTTTTTCTATCGTCCATTCTATTTCGTGTTAATGTTAGCCGTTAAAATTATCGAAAGAATAATAGTACATAAAAGTGAAATTTTCATTATTCCGTATACTTATAGTTCCGGATAGTTATTTTTTATTTTTTTTCTTATTTTAAACCAAAACCATTACCTTTATCGGTCAAATTCATAAAGTCATTTTTCAATTTTGTTTTTTTCTTTCTAGAATCAGCCGCACATATAAACAGGTACCTATAGTATAGCTTGATCGAAGATGATCTACTTACTCCGAAGTGGGATTCCTCCAACGCTGAGTACCCGCGCGCGCCATGAAGCGTGAAAAATCCGATCTGGAAATATCAAGAAGAGTTGTTGTTTTTTTTTTTTTTTTTTTCGTTTTTTTTATGTAGATTATATAATGACAATAATAATGATAATGATAATGATAATGATAATAATAATAACAAAAATAATATCGATATTATTATTATTTTTTTTTTTTTTTCGCCCGCATTTCGCACATGTGGATAACAATGAGAGTGTAAATAAATTCTGAAAAACCTTAAAATTAAAATTCACTATAATATATAGGTATATTATATATGTATTATATATAGAAAAAAAAATCAAGCAAAGAGAGAAAAACAAAAACAGAAAAGAAAAAAAAAGGAAAAATAAAAATCCGAAATTAATTTTCTAGAAAATATCTTAAATATCAAATCTATTTATCCGCATTTGAATAAATAAAAATGATCGTAAGTCGAGACGGTGTTTCCGACATCGGAGGTATAGGTTCAATGTACTGTAGAATCCGCGGTACACCCAGTTATAGGTAATCATCGTAAAAATCCGATCGAGGAACTGACTACAGCAATAGCAATAGCAATATAGCAATATAGCAATAGCAGGCAGTAGCAGCTGTGTTTTATGGATTTTTGCAACGTAGGTTAAAATCCCGACAGTTTTCAATATACATTACGTATTTGTGCATGTGTGTGTGTGTGTGTGTGTGCGTGTGTGTGTGTGTGTGTGTGTGTGTGTGTGTGTGTGTGTGTGTGTGTGTGTGTGTGTGTGTGTGTGAGAGAGAGAGAGAGAGGGATCCAAAGCTATATCCCTTCTGCATTGCATTGCATCGCATTGCATTGCATCGCATTGCGTGGCATTGCATTGGCTCCAACAGTATACCTATAAAGGATGTAATGTCGACGTGCAAAACATGTATGGATATAGGGTTGGTGGTGGTGATGAAAATGGGTTCAGGGGTTACAGCCGCTTTAGTATTGCGAGGTTTTCAACCCCTGACTCGAGTAGGGCAGAGTAGAGTAGAGTAGAGAGTAGAGAGTAGAGAATAGAGGCTAACGTAAAAAGGCGCCTTATGAATAGCCCGCAAATGTAATTCTATAGCTTCTGTGATTATCGCGTTATTCCGAAGCGTGCTTTATAAGTATATATATATATATAGTAGGATATCGGTTTAATTATCATTTTATGAACAACGATTACATAACATGCATACATAGTATATACATATCTATAACATACTCTATAGAGACATGCAGAAATTGAATTTGAAAATACAAAAAAAAAAAAAAAAATATTTTCTATTTTTTAGTAACAACTTTTGACTTTGGAAACGACCAAAAAAAAAAGAAAAAAAAAAAAATTTTTACTTATAACATGACGTGAAAATCAAATATCAGTGGATATGAAACTGGTAAGTGGTCGCGTCATATGTGAAGTTTGATATATAAGGAGAAAAAAAAAAAAAAAAAACCTGAAGTATCACGAATTTATGAGATTTCGATATGAGTAGAGTGAGTGAACCAACCAACCAACCAACCAACCCCCCCCCCCCCCCCCCCCGCTCTTTTTCTATTTTATTGTATTACGAGAAATCAATGCAAAAAAAAAAAAAATTATATACTATAAAAGGAATTTGTCTTTAACCAAATTTTGGATATTATAATAGATCCGGTAGTAGAAGTAGAAGTAGAAGTAGAAGTAAAAGTTACGGATGAAGGGGGTATGAGAAGAACGCCCTTATGCATCAGGGATAAGGCATCAAGATTCTGGATGTAGTAAGATAAGTCCTCATAAAATATGCGGTAGGCAATCACGTCTAGTGAATGACGAGAGACAGGGAAAGGAGGTAGGTTTAAGCAGACCGGGCAACGAAGAATAATGCTGAATAGACATCACAGAGAATTACTGTATGATATCCGGTAGGTAGGTAGGTAGGTAGGTAGGTAGGTAGGTAGGTACGGGCATGCTGAATTTGCAAAAATGAAAATAAAATAAAAGAAAATAAAATAAAATAAAAAGAAAGAAAAAATAAAATTCATAACTGGCCCTCGCATCTAGGCATATAATATGATGAAAAAAAGAAATAACGAAAAATTTGTATACCCGCAGGTGGATCTATTGTCCATTATGACCAAAAAAAAAAAGTGATATTAGGTATACGTCGATAAAGATAGGGAAAGTAAAAAAAAAAATGTTTTTTTTAAATTTGTGTGTAGGGATTCCTGTCAGATTCCTGTAATTAATTAATTAATTAATTAATTAATTAATTAATGCCCAATAATTATATATCAGCGCGTACATAGAGCGAGGGGTGAAAATGACCCTTTTACCCATTACAACCTTTTGCCCAACGATGTGACTTGCTACTAAACAAGGTTAACTTTGCTTTAACCTATACCTATGCACGTATACGCATGTGTGTAGTTGTGGGAGTGTAGGTAAGTCTCCGAACGAGGTGATATCCTATGAATATTATCAACTGACCTATATACACGATCAGATACGTGATTTATTTTAACACGTTTCTTTTTTTTTTTGTTTCTCTTCTTCGTCTTAACATTTCGTTTTATTTATTTATTTTTTCGTTTCCGGGTAAATCACGAATTTCATTAATTAAAATACATAACTGTAATTCGAAGTGTTCATTTCATATAGGTGAATAAGAGAGAAGAGAAGAGAAAAAAAAAAAAAGATTAGGCTTAGAAATTTATGAAAGATATGTTAAATTATTGTAAATTTTTTTTTATTCTTTTTACTTTCAACTATTTATACTTACTGCAGGATGCATAATATAGTATATCATCATACAGATTTATATTGATAGCATATATAGGAGTCGAATATGTTATAGCTATCTACTTTCATCAAGTTTCAAACTTGTCAAAAATATTCTTAGGTATTACTTTACTTCTTTCTTATAACTAGTATAGGTATATGTATATTTTACACCGTTGTTCGCGTCTCGTATCGCGTTCCGTATATACGAATAGTAGCCAACAGCATCCAGCATCCAGCAGTAGCAGTAGCAGTAGCAGTTACAGCACGCGGCAAAAAACAAGGCAATATCTTAAATTACACTTCCGGGTCGTTGATTTCATCGAGTCGAATGAACAGACGGACGGGTAGGATATACGAAAATACGCGAAAAAAAAGGAGTAAAACGGAGTAAAAAAACGGTGAAAAAAAAAAAAAAAATAGAGAAAGAACTGAAATCAAGGAAAACTGATTCGGAGCTTATAATTTCGATTCCCATTATCATCCGGCTTATATTTTTGTATTTTTGTATTTTCGTCATTTTTTTTCTCTTCATCATTTCATTTTATAATTTGAGAAAATTTCTTAAACTGTCACACGACCCTATATACATATATATATAATATGTATATAGAAATTAACGATAATGAGATAATAATGTTTAAAAAATATATACATATGTATATAAAAAGGAGTAAAAAAAAAAAGTTATGAATGATCCTTAAAACGAGGGAAGGGAGCCCCGGTAGAACAAACCCTAAATCCAATTCCTCTATATTTTTCTCTCTCTCTCTTTTTTTTTTTTTCATTTCTTTTCCTTCTCCATCTACATTTCCCTAGACTCAGCTATCGCGTGTCCTCCCCTAGGGAGCTGTAAGCCTCTACCCTGCCAACGGCGATAGCATTTAGGCGGTGATCTGTCTGTGTGTTTATGGGATAAGTTCTATTTTCATCCATCTAACACCCTGGGTCCTCTCGCTTATGTATATAATACGTGTATATATACATAAAAACCTATATATATATATATACAGGTATGTGTATGTGTGGGTATAAGTCAACACTTTATTCAACTTGAGCTTTGCCTGCGATTGTATATCGCATTTGTATTTATATATATATATATATATATGTATATATGTAGTAGCTCTAATAAGGGCAGCGGGTTGTAGGGGTAAAAATACGATTTATCGACGTGGATGTGTGCATATGTGTGTAGAAATAAGACAAATAAAAAATAAAGAATTGAAGATTTTCAGACTTAAATTGCACATGATGTGAATTAACTATTTATAGGGGATGAAATGAGATGAAAAGAGGCTGTTTCTCTTTTATCGTTTATTAGGTATATACGTATAGTATTATACCTATATACGTATGTATGTACATACTTAGCTATCTGAATTGTTTTCCAACTTTATTTATTTTTTTTTCTCTCTCTCTTTTTTTATTATTTTTCTTTCCCCGAAACCAACCCACATACAATACGATACAAAACGACACCGACGACGCCGTATACCTATACGAGTACGACGTTGCAAATAAAGGACAATCGATTATATCGCGCGCACCTTAAAGGTGAGCGACTCTAACGGGACCTATCCTACTGAACGATGACGTAGTCCTGAGGTATAATCATCGAATAATAATATATATATATATATATATACATATATACACGTTTAAATAGATATATATATATATATATTATAGCGGTAAATAGGTGAACAAAAAAAAAAAAAAAATTGGTTAATACATAAATTTGTTAAAATTTAAATAAATAGATAAAGAAAAAGAAAAAAATAAAAAAAAGAAAAAGAGAAGGAAACAAAATTGAGAAAACTGGTTTCGACTAACTTCAGCATAATATTTTTCGTATTTGACAAAAACAATTTCAGTATTTCTCTATTGTAACTACATACTATATTTCTATATAAAATCATGATTCTGAAATAATTCATTTTTTTACGACCAAATAAAGAAATAGAGAGAAAGGGAAGATAAAATAGCTAAAAAACCAAAACACCCTGATATAAAAAGTGAGCATACATTTTTTTTCTTTTCCCAAAATGTATAATATAAAACGTTAACGAGATACGCAGGAAGGATTTATCGTATAATATAATAATCGCAGGGATAGGGTTAAACTGCAGGGGAATATGGATCTCGTCGTCCCCCAATTTTACGACTATATAAGATATAATATCTGGTCGGTATAAAATAATAATTTCAAATGTAAATCGCAGAATGGAAATAATAATAATAATAATAATAATAATAATAATATATAATAATAATAATAATAACAGTTTGAAGGACCGGGAAAGCGAGAATCGTATACCCAAATCTCGTCCCGCAGAAAACGAAGTATAGTAATAGAGGGTCGGGTAGAGATGAAATGGAACTAATTTCAACGAACGCGTGGGGTCTTGTACATAGGTAGGTATGTACATAACAGCTGGTACCATCGAATATTTTTTTAATTTATCGTTAAAAAATGTTGCCCTCAAAAATTAAAGCACATTTTTCTTTGAAATTTGACTGATTTTTAACGTTACACCCTCATCACATGTGTTATATTGGTTTATGGGTTTATGGGTGTATATTATATCCGTGTTATACACGAGGTTCGTTATATATATATATAATGATGATAAGTAACGAGGAGAAGACCCTTCGAGCTCGCCTGGTCGCGTGTAAATTGACCATCTCTAACGTACGTATATTACGTATACATGTACGTATACATGGATGGTCCTGCACCAGTCTCCAGGGAGGATAGGTCAAGCACGAAATTGTCTAACGGTACCGTTCGAGTTAATCACGTACCGTAAAACTTAGAGAAAGTATGATACGAGACCGGAAACAAGCGTTACGTTGGGTGAGACAGAGGACGAGCGTGAACGTCGAGAAAATTACTCCTCGGTTAGCTGGTGCATCGGAAACATCGCGATTATGATTACCCTTTTTTTTTTTTTTTTTTTTTTTTTGCTTCGCGTATTTTTACGGAGTTCGGAGTCGAATCTTTGATTATATATCCCAATCTCTGGGCGGAGAACAGCTAGGATTCTATTTTACAGAGATAAACGTGATCGTATCTCGCGAACTCGGGTTCACCCCATAGAAAACTTTTCAGACTGAAAAATTTTTGTCTGAAGAATTTTCTACGATATAAAAACTACGGCGAGGATAATTGATAGATTTATTTATCCAAGGATGGTATAAAAGTGTATTTTTATACACGACGCAACTTTTTCTCTCGGTACCTACATATACGATCGTATATATATGTACCTCCGCCTTTTTATTCTCCCGCAATTTTCGCGGTGGTTTAAAAATAAAAATACATCGCGATACTGCATACCCTTGATCGTCCGGCTCTGTAGAATAGCTCCGACTAATCTTCATCTCATATTCGTGCGAGAAGTTGTATACTATAGTATATATAAAAATGAAAAAAAAAAAAAAAAAAAAAATTATTGGAAAACTTGCAGCTCTCTAATAATATAATTAAAAAAAAAAAATAAATAAAAAATTTCAATATTCTTCAATTTATGTATTAATAAAGAATATCATTATAACGAGAGGCTTGTGAATCAGCGTTTAGTCTGAACAAAATAAAAGAGTTAAAGAGTTTATTGCATTATAAATATACGATGAGTAGTACGATGAGATCACTGTTGCATATTATACACAAATACGTAGTTATTTAAATTTTGAAACAAAGCGCGAACGATGAATGTTTATTATAGGTTCACACTTCTGATTGATTATCGATTTACCAAATTCAAAAAAGAAAGAATGAATAAAAAGAAAAAAAAACCAATCCTTGTCCAAATTTATATGTAGAAGTTTTTTCGTATAACCAATGAAAATGAAAGAAATTTAAATAAAAAAAAAAAAAAAAATTATTATTTGAGAGAAATAAATTCGTTTAAAAATGTTATAATTTCTGTTTTTTTTTTTTTTCCACCTACTACGAGTATAATCTACGCGTGGATCGATAATCGTAAAGTTTAAACAGATCTATATAAAAAGTACGCGCGGGTTGGTATAAGGATCGGAGTTTTCTTAGGGTGTTTCGCACCAGTCCGCATCTATATACGTATAGGTTATAAGCAAAGAGTAAAATAATGGTACGAAAAAGGAATAGAGAGCACCGCGTTCTCACCAAACCACCAACATCCGCATTTCACCGAGAGCTAGAGTGTCTGTTACGGTTATATCTGAGCGGAGAGACCCCGAGTCCGTCTGTTAAGTTGGTGAAGAGCGGCGGGGGCGGCTTACGTTTGTTTGTTAAATGTGTATATATATACTATACATATATATATATATATATGTATACGATAATAATATATCCTCTCAAAAATCTAGGTCTAATGAGAAAGAGAGAGTGAGAGAGAGAGAGAGAGAGAGAGAGAAAAAGGAACTTTCCCTTTGAAAATTTAGATGCAAATTTTTGAGTTCGCTTGATTCAATCATATTATGTTTCAACGAAATGAAGAAAGAGAAACAAAAAAAAAACATATATATATATATATATATATATATATATATATATATATATTCTCGAAAGGATATTGAGGAAATACATATAGAAAGAAATGAACAAAAAAATAATAATAATTATAATTGAATTTTTGAAAATTTATAAAAATCTTCAATTTAGATACGTATATAGATATGTAAAATAAATATCATTCGTGATAGAATAAACTCGATGTTAATTGATATTGAAACTAGGTATATACGTGGTTTTATATTTAACTTGAATTTAATCGAAGAGAGAGAGAGAGAAAGAGAGCGAGCAAGATCGAATATTGGTCAGTGTAGTCGGCATAGTCTAAAAATATCTTGGTTATTATTGAAAGTATATATATATAGTTCTCACTATTGCAGAATATATAAAGGTACCTATACGTACTGCATTCCGGAATAAATAAGTGGAAATGAAATGGAATGAGATGAAATGAAATGAAATGAAACGAAACGAAATGAAATGAAACGAAACTGAACGAAATGAAATGAAATTACATTAAATCGGAATAAAAGAAAAAGATAAAAAAAAAGTAAGGAGGATTAAAACTATCGCGAAGATAAATTAATTTCTCGTTCAAGAAATAAATTACAATAAATACCCTAGTGCGTAAAAAAAGGATATGAATGTCGAAAAGAAAAAAAAAAGAAAAAATCTCCCAAACTTGAACTTGAGTAGAAAAAAAAAAAAAAGAATAAATCGTCACAATTTTTTTTTTTTTTTCTCTTCCAACGAATAATTGATTATGCAATATAATCCATCAACCGGCTACAGTATGGTATAGAGTGTTTACTCTGTTGCTGCACGATCCTTCATCTTGCTACGTGCCAATATTTCGCTACAAGCTCCAATCTTATTATTATAATATTCGCATCCTCTTTTTTTTTTTTTTTTTCTTCTTTACATGTATATTATATAAATATTCATGGGAATATTTTTTATCCGAGGGTCTAAAAGTTTTTGAAAAAATGTATGTAGGTAGGTAGGTAGGTAGGTACGACGTACGTAATACTAAGATTTTCATCTCTAAACTATAACAAACCGTCAACGTGTGTAGTATAACCGTAGATGATAAATTTGACCAAAATGAAGAATAAAGAAAATGAATTTTATATACAGTAATGTTTTTCTTTTCTTTTTTTTCTCGAGAAAAATGCAAAAATAATAAAATAAAGAAAAAATAAAGAAAAAATAAAATAAAATAAAATAAAATTATAATTTTCTGAATAAAACACGTCGGTCTTTTTCTTCACGCTGCAGTAGTTCATTTCTCGGTTTATATATTTAGTTAGAAATAGAGTATAGTATAAGAATATAAGGTATACGGTTTTCTCAGTTTCACCTCTTCTCTCGCCATAAAGCGTAAGAAAAATTCTCGCAAATATTTTTTTCTTCTTTTCTTTTTTTCTTCTTCTTCTTCTTATTTTCCTTCTACTTCGTATACGTAACAAACATAGTTTAAAATGTTAACTTCTTTTTTCTTTTTTCCTCCTTATATCTATTTACTTTCTCGGTTCAAAACGATGCCTGGCAAAACCTGCTTCTTATTAAATCGTAAATAACTTGAAATATTCCTGACAAAGAGACGTAGTGGTGGAAGGTGTGTTTTTTTTTTCTCTCTTTCTCTCTTTTTTCCACATTTACAATTTGTTCCTTACTTTAAAAATCGATATAACAATATAGAAATAATTTCAAACATAAACTCAAGATACTCACCTTCAGCTCACCGAACGAATCGTCAGAGAAAACTTCATGACTTATAAATAACCAGTCAGTTTCGTTCCTGTAACAAAGAACAAAAAAAGAGAGAGTGAGTGAGTGAGTGAGTGAATGAGTGAGAAACAAACAAAAGCAAAAGAAAAAAAAAACAAAAACATTATAAATTGAATCAGATGTAAAAAGATTTTCGCAATAATGTTAAAAGTTTGTATTTTTTTTTTTCATTTTTTCATTTTTCCTTCAATTTAACATAGGTATCATGTATATTCCCACATATACCTATACCATGTATACATATCGCATATAACATCGAAGTGTTTATTTTCGTAGTGAATTTCGTGAAAACTGTACCAAGAAATTCGACCTACTTAGATACACAACGAGAGAGCGACAGGGAGAGAGAGAGAGAGGGGGGAGAAGGGAGAAGACGAAGGAGGAGGCAGGCTCCCCGTCAAAGCTTGCGAGAAATATCTGTAGCCAGAATATATTCGTAGTTATTACGTAACGATTCATTCAGGCACGTATGTATATGTATGTCTACGAAGGTATGTGTAAAATACGTAAACTTACTACTATATAGACGATGGACAAATTTTATAGCTTTCAGAGTTTACATACGTATTCGGAGGCGATCCGAAAAGATAATAATACGATACGCGTCTGTCTATGCTACAGTTCTAATGTTAAGTTCTGATGTGGATGAAATGCAAAGTGCATTTTATTTAATTTTTTTTTCTAATCATTATAGTTTGATTTTTGATATCAGATGAAAGAAAATAATTCAAGCTTTATTTATCTTTATTATTTACCATTAAATTTGAAGGATTTTTATATGTGAATGCACGTATATCACTATTACATACTAAAATCGACATATACGAAATATAAAGCCGTAAATATACGAGAAACTAAAAGTAATATAACCATGGTAGGTAATAAGAATAAAAGATAAAATCCGAATGCATATACCTGTAGTATAAAAATATTCGCGAATTATATACGCGTGTATCACGATATTAACAACACCTGGATATTGTGTCTTTCTAAATAGACAAGGAAGTGATAAAATAAATAAAGAAAAAAGAAAAAAAGAAAAAAAGTAACACAATTTTTTATACCTTGAATCGAGCCTAATATCACGTACGTACGTATACAAGGCACTGTGATATAGACGAGGAGTAAAATCACAAGCTAGGCACACAGAGAGACATCGATAAAAACAACTCTGGTTCTACACAAATCACAGAGACCCACACCTAGGTATAAGAGAACTATAATTATTGTAAGATCTGACCGTGTCACGCCACGCTGCACAGAATGAAATTTCGAGATCCCTGTCTCACTGCAGTCACTCGTAGTCTTGTTCTACCTTATACCAGAGCTATACCTACTTCACTTATACCCGTCCCACAAAGCACAACGCAACGTAAATCGACTCGACGCGACGTTTTATGCTTTTTCTCATCTTATTACCTCAAGGGTATTGAAAGCTACGATTATTCTCATCCAGTTCTAATTTACTATGAATAAAAATGATGCTATTTTTCTTTTATTATCGTAGTTCAATAATATATGTTAGAGTATAATATATCGTTAAAATTATTTCCCGTTTTCACACCTGATTATTACCTACCAATGCTGCGCAGTCTAGACTACTCTGTAATATATACATACATATACATAGACACTGGTGTATTCGGTACCTATCTCTACTAGCCTCCCCGATCTCTAAGTGGGATATGAATTACAGTATACAGACATACACACACACACACACACACGCGCGCGCGCACGTGAATAAAGTTTCATTTTTATTCCTCTTCAGATCTATTTTATTCATTATTCAGCCTATTGCGCAACAGAGATCTATAGATAAGTATACTATATGTATATTCTTGTATCGCGATTGCGTTTTTAATGTTAAGATTTCCCAATTTCAAAATCTGTCAATAAATAATTATTCAGTATTTTTTATAGAAAAGAAAAAAAAAGAAAAAAATAAAAAAAATTAGTCTGTAAATAATATTTGCGTATTATTTAACGTGGGATTTAAAATTCCATAATATAAATAAGTGATGAGAGTTATGTCTTGAAGTTATGTTAGTCGCTACGTAGGTTCGTTCGTGATATTGTTAATAAATAATTGATGAAATCTCGTGATTGATAATTATTTACGAGATAAATGAAAATGATTTATAACTAAGTGCGTATCGATCGATGAGTGACAATAGATCGAGAATGACTTACCTAAATACGGTCAATGTAAGATAGCTGAAGGTTTGATATTAAGCGTATTCCGAAAGATGCAGTAATCCAATATGGCCGAACCAGCACACACATGTCAAAACAAAACACTAGCGACGCAGGCGCGTGCGAAAGTGTGTATAATGGTTATATACTATAACGTTGATGTTATACTCACTCAAAGTATAAATAAAAAAGGAAAAAAAAGAAAAAATGAAAAAAGAATAGAATAGAATAAGATAGAAGTAAACCAGAGTTATTTAAGTAGGATATTATAAAGTCCGAAATGTTAAACTCGTTCGTTATAGAAATGATAATATTTTGATAAATAAAGTAAAGTAAAGTAAAGTAAAGTAAAGTAAGGAAAGGAAAGGAAAACGAGCCCCGCGTTGTCTAGTATACGTAACACTGCGTTTGATAATAATAAAAGAAAATCGTATAATATGTTCAAGACACGATGTTAACACCGCGAGCGTCACTCGCCGACTGTCGCGACTGCCTGTACTGGTTGGACTCGCGAGTCACACTCACACAGTTCGCACTGTTGGTAAGTAAGGCCGAGAGGGTCGAGGAGTGGGTAAGGGAGTATCAGTGGTGGTCAACTTAAAGCGTGAAGAAATACGTAGCTAAGCAAACGACTCTCATTCGATTTAACATCGTACGTTATTTGTACTAGGTTGTGTTCGATCGATTATTACGTATATCAAGACCATAATATAGACAAAAATAATATAATATTAGTATAAGTATAAGTGAAGAGAGCCTATATACTCAGTTTTAGACATAAGCGTTAAATATAATTATGAGAAAATATAAAAAGCGATTTATAGCATAGCGATTAATTATCCGAGTATTATGTATACTGGAAATAAAATAGCGAGTGTTTTTTGATTTTTTTTCTTTTTCATTATCACGATTTAAGAATGATTTCAATTCGTTAAAGTTTAAACCATATTTGTCATAAGATATACACGCGAGGATTTAACTACGCGGAATTGACTCTTGATGAGTGTGTATACACAGGTATATGAGCTAGTATATAGATTGTAGGTGTATAAGGTATAGGTATGGGTAATACAGCTAAGAGTAAGTAGTCGGGCTCGCGGTGCGTTAGCTTTACTTTAAAACGTCGATATTTTCAACGCCTCTCTTCTCGTTCTCGCAGACGCGTTCGCCTCGGTCGGATTAAGAGAGAGAGAGAGAGAGAGAGGGGGGGGGGGAGAGGGGGATGGAGAGGGACTTGGCGAAGTGGGGATATACCTAGAGGGTTGGGTAAAGAGGGAGAGAAGGGACAAAGGGAGAGATTGAGATTGAGAGAGAGCGCCGCCAGCCAGACAGACTATATCTTATACCTTGAAACCTATACATCTATAGGTAGGTACACACATAGTATATGTATATATATATATAGGGAGAAAGCAAGTTTAAGGGTGATTTTAGCTGCCACGTTATTCGCAGACGGCAGGGTTTCCACCTCCTCCAACTTTGGTCTTATATAAACTGTTGCTTTTCAACGGTTTAATCATTCATTATAAGCAGTCAGGTAGCAAGGTGAATAACTATATGTATACCTAAAATAGTCACGATTATCTTCATTTTATAATGTTTCATTTATAGAATGAATAAATATGTATTCATACGTCAAACCGCGCGAGTAAACTGACTCTTGATTAATGTGAGTTAGCGGCTATACCTAAACGCACAGATACACATATAGTATATTATATATAAAATAATATGTATATATATATATATATAGGTGTATATAGGATCGGTGGATGGCGCGGAGACTGGGGATACATAACTCGAGACAGATCGTTGCTCGCCGCGCATTTGTCGTCCATTGAAACTCGAAGTTGGAAGCTGTGCGGTGCGGTATGGGTAAAGCGCGACGCGGCGCGTGCGTTCGAAATGAAAAACGAACTCTAGAGTTCAAGCAGTCTGCCCCCCAGCTAGCTGGCTTGCTTGCTGCTGCTGCAATTCTACAATAACGCGGGCGGACGGACGGACGGACGGTGGAGACATGAACGAACGACATGACTGTCCTACTCCACGTTTTATATAACCCGTTGCCAATTCAACCAAATTCCATAAATTCCCCATCAAATCAAAAGCAAGCAGTTTGACATTGGTTGCTAATATCATTATCGTTATAAATTTTCGAATCAAAATCGAAAAATAAGAAAAAAAAATAAAAAAAGAAATAAATAGCAAAGGATTAATTAAATAATTAAACAGTAGATTTTCTTGTGAGGGAAGGAAGGGGTTGGGATAATTCTTGTCGAAGGAGTTTATATCGCCCCGTATATATAGCTATATAATACCGTAAAATGAAAACTCGTGGGGGTGTGAATTAAGCCGCGTTCGCTTGATTACTTTGTAGGGGGTTCGATTAATTCCCCCCAAACTGGGTTACCCCTCACTTTTCCTCTGGCCTACCCCCACAGACTTTGCAGCATTCTCGGTTAAGGGTGTTTTGGAAATAATAATACCTGGTGCCAGGTGTCGGGGAGGCTAAGTGTTGAGTGTAAAGTGAGGCAGGCAGACGTAGGAATGAACCTATTATATAGTACCTACAGGTCGAATATGATTGCGAGTGAAGGCGTGACGTGTTTTACGCAATCGAGACTTTGGTTGTATATATGCACTTGTGTATACATAACAATAAGGGTGGTTTAATATTAAACAATAAAAATAAATCTGGAGTTAAATTCGCTCGGTATATAGTAGGTATATCAAATGAATTTCAATTAAACCCCCGCAGCGAAAAATAGAGAAAGGGAGAGAAAGCTTAAGCGATAGATTATCACTAGTATAATAGCGATTCCGGAGAACGTACGGACGTAAAACAAAAGAAATCTTTACGTATAATAATACTATAAATTCATTTCTAAGCACGAGTGGCTAAACAACCCGCGGTGAACCATATACTATACATAGAGGCATGTATGTATTATACCAAACGATTTTATTATACATACCATGCGTAGGTACTAATACTCGACTATATATAGTATACGTATAACAGATGGAACGCGACGCAGGGTGTATATTATTAGGGCGGTTTAAAAAAAAAGAAATAAAAAAAATAAAAAATAAAAAAATCGATATATTTTTCTTTTACCATGTATTAACCGTAAATCAGGGATCGAAAGAGATCAATAAATACATGGATATCCCATGTACAGTAAAAAAAAAAAAAAATTTAATTGAGGTAAGATCCACGTGTACATATATACGTTCATTTATATTTAACGAGAAATAAGGCGTTTCTGTAGTTTCTTCATGTATAATATATATAGCATAAAACATAGAGAATAAATATTTTCGATAGTCAAAAGTTCGGAGTAAATCATATCGCGACATATGCTTAGCTCTTTCATAGGAGTTTTACGATCGATTAGGTTCGTTGACAAGGTCACGAAAAGCTAACGCCACTGTTCGTGCTTAGTTCTCCTAATATATATATATATATATATATATATACGTATGTATGTCACAGATTGTGCAGCTAGTATATAGAATAGTATTATGTATAGCTACGA